>JBAMJV010004813.1:0-95959 GCA_037951105.1 Echinarachnius parma | reverse complement strand
TGACCACAAGACCATGGCCCTGTTGCAGAAAGAGAGACAATTGATTGTAAGTTACAAGTGATTGTAAGTTACAATTGATTGTAAGTCAGAAAATGTGCACGTTCCAACCAATCAGATTTGCGCATGTAGAACACGTGATACGACTTACAATTAATTGCAACTTACAATCGATTGTATCTCTTTCTGCAACGGGGCACAGAACATCTCTTCACAAGGCAATGTTAGTCTAACTCTCAGGCTCATTCCTTTTCTGTTCTAAATCTATGCACTTGATCATGAATTATTTTTTTCCTTTTACCAAGTTAAAAAAACCCATCACCCTGTGATATCACACATCTGATTGAATCACTTTGACAGTGCAAAAGTGATCAATTAAATTTATAATATTGTCCAAACTTGCGATATTTGAGACTTAAATTATACAATTATTGGAATAATAATTATGTGATATTTTAATAGAAAAGGAATACCTAGTGAAAATAGATATCACATTTTAGTTCTCGCGATATATCAGATTTGACATACTATGAACAGTTGAAGTATCTGAAATTCTGATACTATCGATTACAACACATTTCAAAAATTAAAACCCATTTCCAACTCTGTCAAGTTTAACCAAAATACAGTTTGGCACATAGATGGTCTGCAGTTGCTTGACATATTAAACAGAGCTTGTATTTTCAAGATCTAATCTAGCTAGCTCTTAAATAGTTTTTTTTTTCACATTGTAAAGACAATAATCTCACAACTTTTGAATGTTAGCTTGTATCAGGCAGTATCTTCTGTGATGACAAATCACTCATGTAATTATGAATTAACAACATTTCATACCTTCTTTGAGTGCTGCTAAACATGCTCAACATGTTGCTGGTAGGCCCTGTTGGTAACTAGTGACACTGCCTCAAGAACTACAAGATGTCTGCAGCTCCTTGCCTCGAAAATCCAACTTCTGAAGAGGGTAGAACCTGACGCTGTTTGATGTTCGCTAGGTAATCTCCCACTGACAGCCACTACATTAAATGCGAAGGACATCAAAAAAGGCCCTCTCGTTGCTCCGCTGCCACAGAAAATATGCCTGTTATGGATGAAATTGAAAGATTTGGCTAGAAATGACTTAAGAATATTAATTCTTTTACCAAAGTTAATTTCAAATTATTTATTTCCAAATTTTGTACGAAAAGTCATTAATATGACTTTAATTTATACAGGTAAAATATTTGGCGCTAGTTCACAAGTGTACCCATACTCTGGCGCCGGCACCCTACGCTGCTAGTTACCCGTGACTCGCGCTTGGCGAACTAACGTTCCAAAAAATCAACTAAATCTTCAACAATTATTCAAATAATGGTCATGATTTCAAAGTTATTTTCTTGTTTACCTGTTTTGTGTCAATTTTTATTTCGTTGTGGCTATTTTTACGTGACCGTAATCCTACATGATTTGGCTATTTGTACGTGATTCCAACGTGCGCCTGCGGATCTCTGAAATTTCCGACTTCAATAGACTTAGCCACTAAATCTGAGGCTATAGGCAGAAACTAGCAACCAAAAATTAAATTATGTATCCCCCTAAACAAAGACAAAGTCCTTTACTCCTGACTGAGTTAGCGCAGTCGGTAGCGTGTCACTCATAATCTCAGACGGCGTAAAGATCGTGGTTCGATTCCGACCATCGGACAATGCTTTGTGCATGAAACAGTCACACCTCATGCACGCTAAAATGTATAAGTCGGAAATTTCAGAGATGGGCATGCGCAAGTTGGATTCACGTAAAAATAGCCAAATCACGTAGGGCTACGGTCACGTAAAAAATGGGGGTATTTTTCATAGAAATGGAGATATTTACTTTCTTGCACGTTTCACAGCTAACTGCTGCACAATACAACTTACAAGTACATGTACATATCGCTAACTTCACGCGGGCGCCACTGTGGCCACATCTACAAAGTATTGTAAATGGTCCATATTTTCGACATTTTGGTAAGTTCAAATAATACTTGTATCATTTTTAGGGCCAGTTATGATTGATTTTGCTGAATTTACGTTCAAAATTTTGCATAAAAATTTGACCAACTTTTTCTGTACCAGCCCATGTTGTTCCCATACAGGGCAGCATAGCTCTGCTCCTTTGTGTGGCGCGCGCCGCATGCATCGTATACGCGATATGTAGGGTACTTACCAAGTGCTACTGCTAGATCAACAAATCTAGCGCTTTCCGGCCTCTTTGACATTATTATTGTCATTTTCAACGTCGGCATTCTAGCGTTAGACGCTTAGATTGCCGCCGCCGGCGACGCGGGGCAAGAACACTGCCGGTCACGAGTACTCGTGTGACTTACGGAAAATCAGTTCACTGCAACTCGAAAACCAATGTATTTTCGCTTTTTGCGCGAATTTGGTAGCCCTATATTTAGAGCTACTCTGGTACATTAACTCACCGATCTCGTGTGTCCCTCTACACAATGCTACATGTAATTCTGTAATTACGGCGATTTGGGGTAATTTCCAACGATTTTCATCACTCTTCGTCTTTCGCTGTACCTTTTTTCAACTGCATAATGTGCATCCGTTTGGTATAGCGTGCACGCACTGTACTGCATGCGCACTGTACTGAACGGATATGCACATTATAACGTACGGCAGTTTAAAAGAATGTACGCGAAAGACCGAGGAAGAGTGATGAAAATTGTTGGAAATTACCCCAAATTGCCGTAATTACAGAATTACATGTAGAGGGACACTCGAGATCGGTGAGTTAATGTACCAGAGTAGCCCTAAATATATTGATAATTGATAGGGCTACACAATTCGCGCAAAAAGCAAAAATAAGTTTTTGAGTGGCAGTGAACTGATTTTCCGTAAATCACGAGTACTCGTGACCGGCGGTGTTCTTGCCCCGCGCCAGCGGCGGCGATCATAGCATCTAGCGCTTGCCGACAGTGAAAATGACAATAATAATGACTGTCAAAGGACAAAGACAAAGACGAGGCCATGAAAGTGAGCTAAGTTCTAAATCTAAGTCTAACCAAGTGCGAGTCACGGGTAGCTAGCCGCGTAGCCGTAGGAGGCCAGCGCCAGAGTATGGGTACACTTGTAAACTAGTGGCACAGTGCCAAATATTTTGTTCAGTTCAAGAGTAAAAGACAAATTACAATAGTTTAATATGTTAATTATTAAAAGTAAAACTTGATTTTTTAAATTTTAAACATTTATTAAATTTAAAATACTAAAAATAGATACAGGACAACCTATTTTTCAATTTAAACTACCAAATAAACATAATATTTTGTAACTGTACACTCACCATTAATGCACTCAATGATAATTTGCAAGAAAGCTAGGATTTACCTCACTCAGGCTCAGCTCAGCTCAGCTGTATTGGCATGCGCCATAACCACACATGAATTCAAGTATGTGGGACTAATCTGAAACATTCCTCAGAATCTGAAGTTAAGTAAAGAGTCCTTTGAATTGTTGTCTTCTCTGGCTCCTTTTCGGTAGTAAGCTTTGTCTTTGGCTTTCAGAAATAGGGGTTCTGAATGCCCTATATAGTCTCTCTTTCTCTTCTTTCCTAAGTTGTAGTCCTGATTTACGGCCCATTCCGATCCGGTAGAACAAATTTCATAGTCACTTTAAAAAATTCAAATTCCCCATGTGACCTGAATAGATTACACCAACAGAGGGCGCAGCTCACTCTTTTTATCACAGAAATACAATGTGTTTTTTATCACAGAAATACAATGTGCTTTTTATCACAGAAATACAATATAAAAGTACGGATCATGCAATACAAAGCTTAGAAATGCAAAAGAGGAACTGGTGGGGTGCACTCCCCTATTTATTAAACAATATGAATGGTGAAACAAAAATAATATGGAAAATTGATAATTGATTTTTCTGACACATTTCAGAAATGTTGCATTCCTGTTTGAAGGTCATTATTAAACAATATTAAATCTAAACAAAATAATAATGATGTTGGTGTAGTTCCTTGAATTTCTACCAGCCTGCTGTAGAATAGGTTCACAAAACTATAAATGTGCACAAATCTTGAGAAAAAATTATTGGACAGATAAGCTGCGGTATAATACTGCAGTAGTACCGCAATATTACCATGAGTACTGCAAGTTCAAGGGATCACTGCGAGTACTGCAGAAGTACCGTGGTATTACTGCAGTAGAACCGCAGTATTATCATAAGTACTGCGAGTACTGCAGTAGTACTGTAGTAGTACTGCAGTATTACTGCGGTATAACCACGAGTACCGCAGATTGTGTGTTAGTACTACGAGGACTGCAGAAGTACTGCAGTAGTACTGTAGTAGTACTGCAGTATTACTGCGGTATTACCACGAGTACCGCGGATTGTGTGTTAGTACTACGAGGACTGCAAAAGTACTGCAGTAGTACCGCAGTAGTACCGCGGTAGTACTGCAGTAATACCACGGTTCTCACAAGTACTACGAGAACTGCGGTAGTACCACAGTACTACTGCGGTACTACTGCAGTAGTACCGCAGTACTCGCAGTACTTTTTTTACAAGGGAATGCAGTCATGCTTGAATTATGTGCCATACGTTGTACATCAAATGAAAGAAGAGGCACAGAGCTCAAGGAAATTATTCATTATGACAGAACATTTCTGACATGAAACCCGTTTCGTTTTATCTGGGACAGTCTGTATAACTCGCAAGGAAATAAACTACCTAGTAGGATTATACAAGATGGATGTAGTGTTGGCAATGTTGTCATTGTGTCTCGCGATCCAACCATGTTGTGCGTTGTTGTTTGATTGCAAGATACATCATGAACTTGAATCAGACGGAACAGTTGTCAGTGTACAGTGTAATGTCAATGAATATTTGGAGGCGAATGATATCATCCAATTAAATCGAAGTGAAAACGAAGTTATTGGCTACTGCTCCTCCCAATTAGGCTGCAAACCGAATAGTTGTTACACATTCTGTATAGTGGAAGAGGAACATAAAGGTCATCTAAAGTTTGAACTGTGTGGACTGAAATGTTTTGCCTTCAGTATCAAAGATTAGCTGCTTAATGCTGACTTCGGTTATACTTCATATATGTCGAATCTGAAAACAAGCATCTAGCCTTAAATCTAACCGTACTAACCGCAACCTCAACTACCAGTCAAACATTGTTAACTAATAACAACGATTATAAGCATTCATTCCTCACAAACATCAACGGCAGGTTATGTAATTGAAACATGTACGGTTGAACAAGCTGCAGTGTTCATCAGAGATATATTTTTCATGATCACTATCTTGCTATTATCCGTGACAATCTTGTGCACTGTTTTATCTCGTAGACGAATCCATAGACTAAACATCGACCGTCAGACCTTTGCAGTCGCCCTTACACAATCAATCACATACAACACCAATATGCTCTCCACGGCACGACAGCCAACACATTCATCTTCCCCACCTGTAAATGCTATGTCAATCACCAATGATCAGGCCGGAGGAGGTCGTGGGAATGAAGCTCAGGCAAACGTATCGTCATTTCATCATCAGGCCCCAGAGTTGCCTCCGAGGCTATGTCATGGCACTTCTCAGATTGGACAGTTGTCATTAGATGATTGCACGCCATATGAAGAGAGCGAGGCCAACTGTAATCTAGTATGTACTGCACGCGCATATAATCATGATAGTATATAATCATCATATTTGCCAAGGCAATGGTCAAGGGCCATCAGCGGTGCTTGACGTTCCGAGTCTTGGTGATGACGGTGGAGGTTAACGAAATGAGATCATGTACTACACGTTAGATGGTTACCAACACGAAGAAGTCACTGGTCTTGAGGCTAACTTGGTCATTTGATATCGCATGACCTACCAATTTCAACCGCCGAGGATCTATCGGGAAAGTGCAACACAGTCGATGGTGAAATCATGAGCACCCCGTATGCCAAACCACAAGAGTAAAAGAGTATGTCGCATGGACAAGTACGGTAATAAAATGTCCTCTTACTGTTCTGGAAATGTTGACGATTCTGACTACGATGATCCTAGACTAACCACGGCAAATAAACCGTTTTCAATTTGCCTTGGTGTGTACATAAGAATGAATGTAAGAAGAAACAATGTTTGCATGGCTCAAGATCAATCAAAGACCAGTTTGTATTTGCCAATATATAGTCATGACGTCGATAAATAAGATTTGTGTTAGCTGAAATATAACATTCACTTTTACGCTATAACGTTTATTTTGTAGCACGATGTGTAGCAATGTCGATGTCGAACTCGAACCAAACATGCGCTCTCATAGCAGACGGAAACGACACAACCTAACAGTCATCCGCGCTACATCTGAATTCTAAGATACAACACAGACAAATTTCGTGTTATCACATGGATCAGGGTATGGTGATAATATCGAAGCGATGTCACAAGGTAATGAGTAAAGTTATCTCCGTTATTATCCAGGTGACACCCTAGCTCCGAGAAGTGGTTATGGCATCTCCGTTGACCTCGGGCAACTAACCGTGTCGTCATATGCGACTGTAGCTGATCATCCAGAACATGAGAATGCATTGTAATTGCATTGTACGCAACTGGTGGAACAAGTGGGAGAGTGTCATGGGGCGTATGACCGCGAGATCCGGGCCAAGTTTACCTAGAGGAGTTCTTTGATTCATCTGTCTATGAGCTGCTGAACCTGCGAACAGATATAGAGCCACAATTTTGTTTACATAAGTTTGGCGCAATACTCGAAATTAGTACCAACTAGCAGATTTTGTCCTCTCTATATAATTAAAATAGCAAACCTAGTTTCTATAATGCACCAGTTTGTAACACTGACAGAGGTAAACATTGAATGTTGAAAAGCAAAGTTTGTTTGTAAGGTGTTAGAACAGGTAACCCCCACTACTATCACAATGCTTTTTATCCAGCTACTTTGTATATTCAAAATAAAAACAAAATCAGTCTTAAGTATTTGTTTGTTTAGTTCAACGTAAAGTTTTAAAAATGTAATGAAGACAAATTTATGGTTGATGGCACAATACACTCATGCATGTAAGCATATACTACGTATCACGATGAATAAAGTTTTGTGCGTACTAATGCTTTGTTGATGAAACAATGATGAAAACTATCGTTATTAAACTGACTTTTCCTCCCTAACTAAAAGTAAAAGAGCAAAATCCCTTTTTTACAACACATCATATTGGAGCACTGACAGTTTGCTTTTACTATTCAAATGACATGTTTTGGTTTATACATGGTATGCAACTTGGTACATGTTTGTCCATTTCGCATTGACAATATGGGCAAGTGGTAAGACATTAACAAAATAAAGAAATAAGCAATGGAAATTATCAAATTATTTGTAATTTTCTGTTTATTTGCATCATTGCAAATTTTGGATCATTTATTGAGAACAAATGTGATATTAAACACAATTTGACACATTTCTTGTTATATACCACAGCCAAGAGAGGCATCAATGTAATTATATACCTTTCTGTATACATTTTATATGTAGTTTGGGTCAATAGTAATTGTATTCATACTTATGGTGTATGAACTATCCATTATATTGCCTACGTTTTTTATAACTTTCCAAACTTAAAATGCAAAAGATTAAACATTTCAATCAAGCAAATATTCACGTAGTAAAGACAGATTGCACAATTTATTTGATACCTATTACAGTTCCACACTATTTGTAAAATTATTTCAGCTATATAAAAATATATCTTATTATTTAAAATACATCGATCAGGATTGTTAGACCGGAGCTCTACGAAATGGGTTATTCACCCTTGCACTGGTATTCGTCTCCGAAACTCTTTCTTGACTTGACGTATACCTTGACTTATATGTGATAATATTTGCATTCATTTGCATTCATAGCAGCTTTAAGCAGTTTTTTACATTACAATTTGTAATTGTTATTAACAAGTTAGGTACTCAACGTTTATAGATATACAATTATAAGATATATTGCAAGCAAACTATTAAGTTAACCTCATGTATAGCAAACTATTAAGTTAACCTCATGTATATCGAAACAACGGTTTGAGGAAACCTCGCAAACAAAACACTTCTAATTTTCGATTTGAATGCTGATACAAATTATATTTCATACATTGCCTGTAAATCTAGAGGGACATTCAATAATCATTTATTAAAGCTAGACTTATGGACTCAACTCAATGCAGTTCACGTGATTAGGGCGTTATGAGTTAATATGACAACACGGTAATTAAATTATCTGCGAGGGCGAATTATATGCTTATTAATCTTATTTTGCGTAGAGAAAAAATAAATGTTTTCACCACGTCGTTATGAAGGCTCTCTAACTGATATTATCCTAATGGCTTTCTCGTATTATTTTTTGCAGATTTCCAAAACGTCTCGGTGTCTCTAAATTGATATATAAATACACATATTTTACCCTATTTTTGTAGCTTATAATGCAGGTTATATCCTAGTCCTGCATATACAATAATAATTGTAATTAAAATATATTATTTTGTGTAAAAGTATGATGTCGATGTTTGTAAATTGTCTACATGCACTTTTTCACATTCCTCGTATTTCTTAATGATGAAACAAAACAAATAAAACAATCAAAGTAATGTAGTGCTTATATCACAATGCCACTGGATTGGGAAACACTCACGCTTTTATTACATTCAATCAAATTTTAAAGGGACTTTAAACATTGTCCAAATCCTCAAAATCCAATTGGAATTCTAGCGGTTCCCTGATACATTGTTGTATTCGCACTAACAATAAAAGCATGGGACAGGTTTCTGTTTTTCAAGTTTCCCTTTCTTAAAAAAGATATTTACGATTGAAGTGTTCAGATGATAAATTATCCACTGGATCGTCAGAACCGTGTACAAAGTGAGTGCATAAGTTAGTGAATATCACTTTACATTTTTGCTCATTACTCGGCCATATATTGTCCATTTAACTTGAAATATTCACACAACACCCAGTGGACATATCAGATAACACAAATATACATTGTATCAACCACTTATCACTTTTTGCACACGTCAACAAAGTTACTAGATCGCTTTAACTCGTATTCATATTGAGTTTTTTGTATGCCGGTGTTACTGAGGCTACATGATACCCATATATACGTGTTTGTGTGTATGTGCTCGACTGTGATTGGCGGTGACGTAAACAAATATTTTACTGTTTCTTAACGATAGATTTACAATCAAAGCGAACACACACATTTACAACAATATCGAAACTAGTTCACAACATGTGTATTATAATAATAATTATAACTTTTAATAGTCGGTGATTTTAATCTCCACGGGGACGAACCACATGATGTTCAACGGTTCCTGAGTCTTCTGGACGTGTCTGAACTTTGCAACCATGTGCAAGGCCCTACCCATACAAGTGGTCACACACTTCACCTTGTTATTTCCCGAAGGTACGATGATTTGGTTTCAGATGTATCAACATATGAATCATTACCCTCAGATCATCGATGTATTACCTATCGTTTATCGATCGCACGTCCTCCACCAGCAACACGTTCAGCAGCCATAAGGAAATACTCGGGCATAAACTCTCAATCATTTCAGCAGGACATTGAACAATCACGACTTCTCACAGACCCACCGGAGGGATGTGATGACCTAGCGGATATGCACAATGAGGAGATGCAGACAGTCTTGGACAAACATGCGCCACTTGAGGAGAAGGAGTTCATCCTTAGACCACAAGCCCCCTGGTATACTGATGCTCTCAGGAGGGCAAAGCAAGAACGCAGACAAGCTGAAAGGGCAAGAAACAAGTCTGGTCTTCATATTCACAAGGAAATATATCAGGATAAATGCAAGTCTTATTTTTCCGTTCTCCGACAGACTAAAACAAGCTACTTCCTGAAGGTGATTGATCCCCGTGATCAAGGAAGCTTGTACCGAATGGTTCGGACCTTGTCAGTACCCAAGTCTTCGGCCCAAATACTTCCAAGTCATGAGTGCCCTAGCCAGCTTGCAACGTCCTTTGCGAAGTTCTTTGACGAAAAGATCAAGCGTCTTCGTCAGAAGCTGGATACCTCTGTCTACGATAATCTTTCTGTTTCTGTTCCAACCCGACGCCCGCCACAGCTGACAGAATTCAACATGGTTTCGGAGGATGATATCGTCAGCATTGTTAAGGCAACTTCCAATACTTACTGCGATTTAGATCCGATCCCTACACATCTGCTGAAGACATCACTTCACAGTCTAACCCCAGCACTGACAACATAGTGAACTCAATCCTGCATAGTGGATGTATGCCAATTTGCACGAATCATTCATTAGTAAAGCTGGTCCTTCTTGATTTTAGTGCTGCTTTCGATACGATCGACCACGGACTACTGCTAGAAAGACTCAAATCATATTATGGCTTTGGGGGACTATTCTGGAGTGGTTCTCATCGTATCTGAAAAACAGAACACATGCCGTCCAGATTGTTAACACCCTCTCCGATACCTTCAATGACGATCATGGTGTCCCGCAAGGAACCGTCATCGGGCCCCTTATCTGTACGATGTACACAGCACCGATTGAGGACATCACCAAGGCTCACAACGTTGACTCAATGCTGTACGCGGACGATACGCAGTAACGCAGATTTACATTATGTTCAAGACTGCAAACCGAGAAGACTCGCTACACAGACTGTACACTTGTCTTTCCGATATCAAGATTTGGTCAACTCAGAACAAACTATCGCTCAACAGCGATAAAACGGAAATAATCCACTTCACGTAAAAGTTCCGACAAGAACCTCGAGCTATACGCATCAATGTTGACGGTGAACACATCAATCCTGCGCCACTGGCTAGAAATTTGGGTGTCCTATTCGACCGACACATCAACATGACATAGCATATATCAAGTGTGTGCAGATCAGCGATGGCAGCAATCAGATGCAGCAGTCAGATCAGAAGTTTCCTGACTAAAAAGACAGCCCTCATTTTGGTCAATGCATTTGTCACCAGCAGACTGGACTCTTGCAACAGCTTGCTGTTTGGTCTTCCAAACATATATTTGCAAAAACTTCAAATGATCCAGACCATTGCAGCACGATTGGTCTCCCGCACTCCACGTTCACACAGCATCATACCTACTCTCAGCGAATTGCACTGGCCCCCAGTTACCAAACGAATCACTTTCAAACTGCTATTACTGACCTACTAGGCCCAGCATGGACTCTCTCCTTCGTACCTAGCTGACATGATGAAACCGTACACACCGGGCCGTAACCTCCGCTCCAGCAACCAACACTTACTAGATGTCCCCAAATGTAACACCTCGTTGTATGGCTCTAGATCCTTTCAACATGCTGGCCCCAACCTTTGGAATAAACTCCCCCTAATTTGCTATTCGACAATCCACATCCCTTGGTCAATTTAAATCCTCACGAAAAACCCCACCTCTTTCGCTCTGTGTAAAATTAAGACAGTACCCAATGAATAATGTAATGTTTGTTTGTATGTTCTAGCTGTATAAGACGTAATCATTTGTATTTTAATTTGTTTAAGACTTAAGTATTCCGAATTGTAAAATATGCAACATGTGTAAAGCGTGTAGAGAATATATGTATATTATTACGCGCTATAGCAGAAATGTCTTATTATCATTATTATTATGATATAAATGTCTTTAAATCTAAACGTAACAATAGATGGCGCTTCAAGAACTGATTGTTTTGCGAGTTAGAATCAAAACTAGGTGTGTTAATTAATAAATTAACTTGTACCATTTGCACAACAAAACAATCTTTTTTTTTAATTCCTAAACCATCAGGAAATAGATGAAATACTAATAAATCTGAATAAACATTGTAGCCAGAGTCATGTTGGCAAGATGAACAGAGTTATATTTGAATACTACACATTGGCGAAATATTACTTTTAAAACAAATTTACAGATATTATATGGCTCGTGTATTGTTTGTAATAATCATTAATACCATTTTATTTCTTAAAATCAAGCAAAACATTTGACAAGTTGTATCACCTTGCACCTTTCACATGTCTGAATAACATCCTATTACGTTCACGGCTTCTCTTTGTGAGCATAGCAGCCTGAGTAGTTCAACAACTAGTTCTACTACTGTAATTGAGCCTAGTTCAATGATACAAGTCTTAGTGAATACGATTTAGTTTCACCATGCTTATTCGTTCCCTTTGCAGGTAAAATAAATTCCAAAACACGCATGATGCTCACTCATTGAAAATGAACATGAATCATATTATGTATGAATATAAATAACACATATAGTTTATGACTGTACAAATAAACTTACGCTTTCATTGATACGAAAGTGAAATTAGTGAATCATTGATTAATGCTGCCACTGTTTTTTTTTTTTATACAAAAAAGAGAATTTGACATTTGGTCTGAATAACGCACGACGATTGTAACAATTGTCAGTGGCATCTCTTTATCATTTGTTTCAAAATTCTAGAAGCACGGTAACTAAAAATAACACTGTTATCAATATAAGTTCATAACACTTGCCGTCAATATTACAACATGTTGTATATGTTTTTAGTTTCCTCTGCTGATTTGAAAATATGGTTTATCAATCAAACTCAAATTTTAATGCAATCAATAAAATCATTACGAAAATGAAAATAATAAAGGACATTTATAGTGGAAACGAATTCACATAGACCCAAGCTTCATACTATGCAACGTGACAAATTATAAGGTTAAACAATAACCTTCTAAAATGAAACTCATAAAACTAAGCAAAACCTATTTCAGGGCACACAAACTGAAAGCAATACATCAAACGTTTAAGGAGGGTCTGGGGTATCATAGAAGTGAAAGCATAAATTCGAGTAGCATATAACCATACACCCGATTCACAAAAAGCACACAGTAAGCCACCGTTTAAGAAGACAAAAGGCACACGGTAAATACTGAAGGGATGACATCTTCTGTAATCTGATGGACACGGTGGGATACCGTCCCCTTCCATAATCTGTCTTCCAACCATGCCGACTGCATTATAACGTACTGTAAATCTGTACAGTGATCCTATATTGATAGTCTATTTTCAGACCCGTTTATGAATAATTAATGCACTGCATGAGCAATTGACCACATTCCTCACAAATGGACAAATAAGATTAATTGTTGCAAATTAAAAGAGACAAGCTTAAATTAGACTATATGTACTTGCCTACAAAATTTATGATTCCAGCCTATAGGTGTAGAGGATTAGACAGGGGTTGAAGGGAACATGTACCCTGATAATTCTTATATGAAATAATAGATAATTTGTTGTCACATTATAGGTGTGCATTGGCTTTTGGAATATGAAATAATGAAACACGAAACAAATTCATAGGCTATAACAATATGTAATTACTTTTGAAACCTTAAATGTGTCCCACATGATAAAATTAGGAACATATTAGGTGTGTTTATCTTTATATTCTCTAAATCAATTTTCCGGGTAAAAGCTAAAAAAAAGACCAGACCAGACCTTTTCCTTCCCCACCTCCTTCCCTCCTCTCTCCACCCACACATACATACACACATACACACACACACACACACACACACACACACACACACACACACACACACACACACATTCACACACACACACGCACACACACACACACACACACACACACACACACACACACACACACACACACACGCACACACACACACACACACACACACACACACACTCCCTTTTCCTTCCCCACCTCCTTCCCTCCCTTCCCCACCCAGACTATCCCTCTTCCTTCCCCACCTCCTTCCCTTCCCTCCCCACCCCATACACCCTCCCTCTTCCTTCCCCACACTTGTTCCTCCTCTCCTCACTCACACACACCTTCCCTGTTCCTTCCCCACCTCCTTCCAAACCCTCCCGACCCCAAATACCCTCCCTCATCCTTCCCCAACCCATTCCCTCCTCTCCCCACCCCCATAACACCCTCCCTCTTCCTTCCCCACCATTTGTTCCTCCCCTCCTCACTCACACACACCCTCCTTCTTCCAATCCCTCCCCTCCTCTCCCCACCCACACACACCCTACCTCATCCTCCCCCACCTCCTTCTTTCACCTCCCCTCCCCCACACACCCTCCCTGTTCCTTCCCAACCTCCTTTCCTTTTCTCCCCTCCCTACCCCACACACTCTCCCTCTTCCTTCCCCACCTCCTTCCATCCCCCCATCCCCACACACCCTCTCTCTTTCTTCCCCACCTTCTTCCCTCCTCTCCCCACCGACACACACCCTCCCTCCGACTCCTTCCCCACCCTTGTCCCACCTCTCCTCACCCCCACACACCTCACTTTTCGTTCCTCACCTCCTTCCCTCACTCCCTCATCCTTTCCCCACCTCCCTCCATCCTCTTCCCATCCCCACACACACCCTCACTCTTCCTTCCCTACCTCCTTCCCTCTCCTTCCCAACCACACACACCTTCCCTCACCCTCCCCCACCTCCTTCCATCCTCTCCCCATCCCCACACACACCCTCCCTCTTCCTTCCCTCTCCTTCCCACCAACACACACCCTACCTCATCCTCCTCCACCTCCTTCTTTCACCTCCCCTCCCCCACACACCCTCTTCCTTCCCCATCTTTGTCCCACCTCTCCTCACCCACACACACCTCCCTTTTCCTTCCTCACCTCCTTCCCTCATCCTTCCCCCACCTCCCTCCCTCTTCCTTCCCTACCTCCTTCCCCATCCTTCCCACCCACACACACCCTCCCTCATCCTCCCCCACCTCCTTCTTTCACCTCCCCTCCTCCACCACACCCTCCCTCTTCCTTCCCCACCCTTGTCCCACCTCTCCCTTTTCCTTCCTCACCTCCTTCCCACACTCCCTCATCATTCCCCCACCTCCTTCCCTCCTCTCCCCATCCCCCACACACTCCCTCTTCCTTCTCCACCTCTGTCCCTCCCCTCCTCCCCCCACACACAATCCCTCCTCCTTCAGTACCTCCTTCCCTCTCCTTCCCACCCACACACACCCTCCCTCATCCTTTCCCCACCTCCTTCCTTCCCCATCCTTGTCCCTCCTCTCCTCACACAATTCCCTCCTTTCCTTTAATCCCCTCCCTACCCCACACACTCTCCCTCTTCCTTCCCACCCCTTCCATCCCCATCCCCACACACCCTCTGCCTTCCTTCTCCACCTCATTCCCTCCTCTCCCCACCCACACACACCCTCCCTCATCCTCCTCCACCACCTTCCTTCATCCTTCACCCACCTCCTTCATCCTTCACCCACCTCCTTCATCCTTCACCCACCTCCTTCCATCCTCTCCCCATCCCCACACACACCCTCCCTCTTCCTTCCCTACCTCCTTCCCTCTCCTTCCCACCCACACACACCCTCCCTCAGATATGTTCTGATTTGGGTGCTGTAAACCGGAATGGGTTATTTCAGCAGACTTTAATGCGTGCAAAAAAAACTAATCGTTATTAAAGGAGATAATAATAATTATATAGGCTACAGCTCGTATAAAAATCGTAGGTTACGCGGAAGTAGGTTTTCGAGTTAGCATACTTAGAGAATAGGGTTTAGTTGTCAGGTTAGATTCAGATGATGCACGTGAGCATCCCTCACTAACCCTGAATAATTTTTTTTTTAAAGATAGCTTTTACATGTAATTATTTAAAAATCATGAACACATATCATCTAAAAACTTCGGTACAACAACAAAAAGTAGGGCTTGCTCCGATTTTGAATTTAAAAAAATGTAAAACTAAGAAGACATCTTCGTGAGCATTCTCTCTAAATTTCAGACATTTCCGATCATTTTTGAAAAAAGTTATGACCATTTTCTGAATTATCAATTTTTGAAAATTGTCAAAATTGTCAAAAAAATCATGAAATATCTTGTTTCTGGAATTTCTCAAGAACCAAATGACCAATCGTCACAAAACTTAGTGTATCTATGTACCTTGATAGGCCAAGGATGTGTTGTGATTTTAAGGTCATGAGGTCAAAGTTCAAAGGTCACAGGTCAAATTTTCACGAAATGTACCTTTTGCGTCTATAAGAATGAAGGCGAATGCATGTGCTCCAAGTTAAGTTATTTTCTCAGTCAATTACTTGAATTATGTCATTAATTCTACATATTTCCGTTAATCATGAGTTGCTGGTCATTTCTATATGTCTCATTTAGTGACTTCTTCATTTTCAAGAAAGACATTTACATTGAAAGGTCTTTTCTCAATATAGGCCTACGAGCATAAACGAAAGAATAATAAACTATGTATGTATATAACCAGCGATTGAAATTGATGCGTGTTACTTATGACTACATTGTGTGGTCTTTGTGTTAAATTGATCGACGAAAGACGAAATTGAAGTTAGGATTTTCGCTCTGGTGGTTCCTCGGGACGAATTTGAATTACAAATTAATGAAATTGAATGACAAAAGTGTTAAAATGAATGGGAAAACCTATATTAAAAAGCCTTTTTTGTTTTCATTGATATTTTTTTCTTCATTCCTTACATACAAACAATAACAAAGTATTGAACACATAACTTTATTTAATCAGCAGATCAGCCACGCCCACTACATGCCTGACGATTGACGAAAATATTTATCTATCACCCTTGATGTCCAGAAAATGTTCATCTTTTTGAAAGGTCTTTTCTCAATATAGGCCTACGAGCATAAACGAAAGAATAATAAATTATTTATGTATATATATATATATATACAATAAAATTAACAACACTATATACGAATGAGTGAACAATGAACAATACGTTAGTCAGGTGCTATAAGCTTGCAAGATTGTATCATTCTAAACGATTATTTTGTTCATACAAAATTATGCATGACTGTGATGTTTGTTGAAATAATTATGATTCGAGAAATCATCAACAAAAAACATATTTTGAACATTTTATGAAAAGGTGTAGGCATTTTAATTTTTTTTTAAATCTTTGAATACATAAAATTATGTGGGCGCCGTAATTATTTATTCCGATTGGATACATTCAGTTTACACTAATTATCTTGAGATCAGAGGATTGTCCTATACTAGAGCTAGTCCTGCGCTAGGCCTAGGTGAAGCCAACCCCCTGCCACCGCCCGCCGTTTCTCCCCTCTTTCTACCACCCCCCCCCCCCCCCGGCCCCCCCAACCTGCACGCCGGCCGCGCGCGAGCGCGCGCGCAGACAAGCTCTAGCCAGGGGGGGGGGGGGGGGGGTAAACTCAGCCGCCATGATGGTTAGATATGTATGCGATTAGAAGCAGTTTAGCTACGTCACAAAACGTCATCAAAAGTATGACAGGCTGTGTATTTCAAAATTGATCGGGAATTTAATAATAAGATACATCCCATTGAGCGGTGAAATATTCACCACCTCTTTATCTAGCGTAATCAATTTGTGTTGCCCTTTTCTACCCCATTAATAAGAATCATTTTTAGTAATATTTTGTGTTAAATACTGTTTATGATTGCTCAATATTTGCAGAAGAGTCGCTCTTCATACACGGATCACTGTCTCAGCCAAGAGAAATTTTTTTTTACAAATTCGTCGCGCGCACAATCACAAATGTACGCGCTAATGACATCTTTGCCATAGAAAATATACAGTGTGAGTGCGCTTGGTAAAGTGCGCGCCTTACGCACATTCTTATTGTTTCGTCATATTATTTCCCCACAATGCAGTTTTGTGACGAACTTCCTCCGTTCAATACTGCTCGTAAACAAGACCGTCAGCCCGCCATTGCTTTATGTACAAAGTGTATGGGGTACGGTACCTATGGGCAATACAGTTTACCTTCTAGTTCTACAATGGCAGTGTTGGAGTCATACTTCTATGGCTCTAGCATATAGCTGCACATAGCGCGCGCGCTGCTAGTGTATTACTGGTGTACTGTACCGCACGCACGCACACGTAACACCTATCGATAATTTGTCGAGAGGTCTGTAACCCAGATGATGAGCTTATAATCTATGCCTGCTTTCCGAATCTTGATCCTTATGTTATCGAGTCTGTTTTGAAAAACAGGTGGCATGCACGCGCGACCGGCCGGTACGTATCGCGGGCGTAATATATTCCGTAATACGTGCGCGCACGCGCGCATTATACTCCCTGATTGTACGTACCTAGTATCCATCCCCTCAGACGGTACTTTACTGAGTACCTCGTCACCCAGGTAATAGGTTACAACATCTAAACAATATATTACCGTGTACTTTTTGTCACTTTTTACCATTCTTAACTGTGTGCCTTCTGTGTAATTGGTGAACCATAACACATTGCCAAGCCCAGATACCTTTTAGCTTCATAAATATTGTTCTTCAGTATTTTTTGCCAATAGGCAGTGTCAGGAAGGATGCTTGATAGAATGCTGCTGCCACAGCGTCTATGACGATATTAATGTAGAAAATGTTCTCGCTTGAACTTCACTCCACTTTCTTGTACATATAATATGATATCGTGAGCAATAGCCAATATAGCTGATCATAGTTAAACAGGAGGTATGAGGTGCAGGATGGGTGTTGTTGTGGGAATATTTTTGATGTTCCTTGTCGTTCAGGGGTGCGCTTCGATGTCGTTTGAATGTGCGAGACGTTATGAACTAGAAACAAACGAGACGGCTTTCAGCGTTCAATGCATCGCTAATCAATACTTGCCAGCAACCAACGTAGTTGTTGAACTAATTCGACCTGATAATACTGTGATCGGAGATTGTGCTTCCCAAGGCTGCGAACGGGAGGCATTACAATATATGGTGTAACACTGAACAAGGAAATCATTTCATTCTTGAAATGTGTGGATTCAAATGTTTCTCCTTTAATATCAAAGCTCCACTGCTTAAATCTGACTATGGTGAGTACTACATAACTCTCACACCTGGTGACAAACATCTCGTGTTGAACCTGACCGAAAATTCAACCATTGTCCAAGTAACTCATGCAACATTTAGTTATAACACAGTTTTAAACCACGATGCCTCACCGACACCGACTACAACCTTCCGCGCACAAACGCGACTGAAAAACGACGAAATAAAATCCACTAAGTCTGAATTGTCGGAAGATACAGGACAGGCTATCTTCCCACAAACAACATGTATTACCTATACATTGACTGACCGTGTAGTTGAAATGACAGTCATTGCTGTGTTTTTCGTCATCAGAATATTGGTCTTGTCTGTTGCAATCATTTGCAGCATTAGCTCAATATTATATTTTTCTAGACGAAATAAGAGACTGAACATCGACCACCAGAATACCTGACGTGTTGACCTGTCTCGATCAAACACGCCTCAACGCCTCAACCACCACAACCAAATACAAATGCACTATCCGTCAACGGTAACTCTTTGATAAGTGACCCAGGGGTTGGCCTTCACACAACTACGTCATTGGGTGATTTCAAGTATGTTGTTTAAGGCCGGTGTTAGTGTTAATTAAACACAAACATCGGCCTTAAACACCACACTTGAGATTACTTCGTGCTAGGATGGTGTACACTGACATTGGGTGATTTCAAATATGGTGTTTAAGGCCGGTGTTAGTGTTTAATAAACACTACCACCAGCCTTAAACACCCATTGTCACTTCTTCATCAGGCACTATAATTGCCTCCAAAGGTCTGTTGTGGCAAACCTAATATTGTACAAATGAACGAATGCCACTACGAAGATGTGAGACAAAACGTGGGACAAGGTACTGTTCGCATTGTAGTGTTGCCAATAATTGGTCTTGCTTATTACTTAATAAATCGAGTTTCCAAGGCTTATTTATATGAGGTAGTCGTTGTTAAATCTTTTAGGATTAATATTATGACTTCACTCTCTGTCGTCAATGAGCCAAGAAAAGTCGTAATGCAAACTACTTGTTTTTCATCTGAACTCTGTCTATTTTACAGACCGACTTTCAACATGAGTATCCTTCAATTGCAAACGAGGACCCATCATCATCATCCATCGCAGATGGAGGCGCTGCGGCAGCGAGGTTGCCAGACCAGTCAGGCCGTATCGCTCATTCTGACTTCAGGCATGATTTCACAAACAATTCCACGCGCTTCACCGCATCGAGGCCGGGAGAGGATGACGTGTCGATGTCAGCATATCATAGGTACTGTCACATCGGTCGACGTGGTCGCTACCCAGGTGAAGTTTCTGTTCCAAGAAGTGATGACGGAATTCGCCCTGGTCGTTCTGCCCCCAGCTGCTCTCCTTTGGTTCCACTGGTGTATGATGATTTTCAAGAGCAAGGAATGGTTCTCATGGCAGATCACTCAGGCACCATCACTCCTTCCGACATATAGAATGACTTCTATATCAACACCATGCGCCTCATCGCATCAGCACAGTCCTGAAGGGAACGACTAGTCGATGTCATCGGATCATGGCTACATTAACCCCGTCGCTATCCAGGTGAAAAGATTACTTCAGGAAGTAGTGATGGCTCTAAAGGGACTTATTCACATTTAAAAAATCATCAACATCCAATTGGAATTTAAGCGTTTTCCTCATACCTTTTTTAAAATTTGCATTAACAATAAAAGCATGGGACGGGTTTCGGTTTTTCAAATTTCCATTTCGTTCATAAGATATTGACGATTGAAGTGTTCGGATATTTAATTATCTACTGGACTTTTTCAGCCGTGTACAAAGTAAGTGCGATGCGTATATAAGTGCATATTATTACTTTGCATTTACACCCTTTTCTCGGCCAAATAACATCCAGTTAAAATGTTCACACATTACTTTCTGGACATATCAGATCACACCAATACACATTTTATAAACCACGCATCACTTTTTGCACTTGTCAACAAAGTAACTAGATTACTTTAAGCCTCATCAGACTGTCCCATTTCCACTGGCAACTGCTCATTCTCAAGAGCAAGGGTGAGCTGCCCTGGGGGCAAGCGGGGGCAGCTTTACTTGAGACGAATACAAAAACACCTCCAGATAAACTTTACCGGGAACTCTGCTCCCGGTAAAGTTTATCTGGAGGTGTTTTTGTATTCGTCTGATTACGAGTTGTGACAAGAGTCAGGATGATCCGGAATTATATCCTCATTTGAAAGAGTATCAGGAGTTTATTTGCAAGAAAAGTTACACCGCACAGCTGTAACACTCAGTCAGGCACTCGGGGCAAGTTTTACCTAGAAGAGAAATTTGTTTGTACATGCATAAACCTACTACCTAGGTAGAAGGTTCATGGTACATGCAACGAGGTCGTGGGTATAGACAATATCATACAATCGAGAAATGTATGCTCGAAGGCAACGTGCAGCTTCAATCTATTTGAAAAGCCCAATTTAAAGCCAAATTACAAATTGTCTTAACAAGTATTACTGTGTTTAACCACAAGAGTGTAATATTACCTCGGTAAACTATAATGTACTGGCATTGACTGAAGATGCGAATGCATTATAATATATAGATGTTCGCAAGCGTCACGCGTGATTTGAACAACTCTCATCCTCTGGAGTCTTGGGCGAAGCTGTAGGTCAAATGTTTCGAATATGAGCTGCTGAGGTTGCACATTTATAAAACATGACAATGACACATTAAATAATTTACTTATTATCATTATCTGATTATGTTTACATTAGGCAAGTTTATAAGGATTTCGTACTACTTGTACTATTAAACGCAGTACCTATATATATATATATATATATATATAAATAAATTTAACTTAAAAAGTCCTCGTCGATGAAATAAATATTTAAAAAAGTCAATAAAATAAACTCGGAAACACGCTAGAATTCCTTGGTTAAGTCTTTATTCAATTACTTTCGACCGGTTTCTTTCTCTTCAAACAAGTAAATGAAGTTAAAAGTTAAAAAACATGTTGAGGGTCAGAAGACATCGCATAATGTTTTGACAACGCGTAAACAATAATAACAACATCACTATGAAAAGCGCATTGTAATGTGTACAATGTTTTGACAACGCGTAAATAATAATAACAATAACAACATCACTATGAAAAGCGCATTGTAATGTGTACAATGTTTTGACAACGCGTAAATAATAATAACAACATCATTATGAAAAACACATTGTAATGTGTACAACGCGCTTCATATTCTATTGTTGTGTGATTGTCAAACATTTTCGAATATAAACAAAAACATTTTGGTTATCTTTTATAAACAAATCAATACAAATGATTAGATAAACAAAATAAAAAAGCAGAGCATGTAAATATAACGCAATCTTTCAAATATATATATTATATTTATGTATTACTCTTCCTGAGACATATATAAATATTGCATTATGGTAACCATGTTTTAATCAATATAAACAATCATCAAGTAACCTTCGTCGTGAATACGTTTTATGACTATTTATGTTTTTCTTTTTTTATTGTAATAGGAGGTCAACAATACTGATGGTTTATCTAAAAGAATATTAAGTACATGTATTACAAATGTTCGCTCATGAATTACCCGTAATTTTGATCATGTTTTGAACACTTCAGGTCACCTGTGTCGATGAAAGAACTGTCTTGACGATAGTTATTATACACAATATGGACAGATATATATCCGACACAGACAAAAAATAAGATAATAATTATTTCCTGTAATGTTAACCTATTTAGTTTTGGAAAATATGAGCCAAAAAACTTCACAATTTGATTGCAATGCGGTAGTCTACAGCTACAAAACACTCACATTCCATTAAATTATATTTCAATTCTTATTTGTATTCCGTTCTTCGTATTTCTTTGTTACTGCATGTTTGTGTGCATGTGTTTTCGTGTTCCTTTGTGAGTGCATGTGAAACATCAACGATTTTAATAATCTGTACCCCTATAGATTATCAATGAAAATCAATACTATCAAAACTATCTCACAATCTGTCGATTATGATATAAATGGCTTTACATCAAAACATAATAAGAGAGGGCGTTTTAAGAAACAAATGTTTGGCGAGTTAGAAACAAAGCTAGGTGTGGTAATTAATAACGCTATTTGCACAACATTACAACGTTGAGTTGACCAGAAAACGTCAATACTTTGCTGGATGATAATTAACGCCGTTATCACACGAAAACAAAGTTTCGTTTGATCATAAACCGTCAGGAAGTAGATGGAATATTCATAAATAAATCACTTTCGATAAAACCGTAGCAGTAGACATGTTTGCACTTTGATGGGGTGTCATAAGCCTCTTGGTTATGCTAAACCATAATAAAGCAAGTCAAAATAAATCTTGAATTTACATTTCTTTTATAAATTTAAGAAGAATAATTCACATTTCAAGTTGAAACAAATTTAAATAGACCCAAGCTTCACGTACTGCAAAGTGGCAATACAAAAAGTTCACAAAGAACCTTCTTAAAGGAAAATTCTGGACGATTTATAAAAAAGAATATACTATATTGGAAATAAATCTAGGGATGTGCTTGAATATTTTCAGGATTTGACTCACTTTGGTTGATTTCTAAGAGATTTTTCTAATGTCATTAACTCTGAGGAAATAACGAAATTTACCGCACACAATAGACATTGTGTTCACACACAAACATTTTCATCCCTTAATCATGATTAAACCAAACTACCTCTTACGTTCACACACACCAAGCCAATATTCCACAACAGCTGGCTTCCAGGTGGCTTCCAGGTGCATCGAACATCAGGTCTCCCTAGGGCCCTGTGCGCGCGAACGTTCACGTTAAGCCACGCCCAGTTAGTTACGAGTCGTATAGCTAATCATGCTTAAGCGAGCAATCCTTGTTCACACACGAAATGAGCGTGATTCTATAGTCAGCTCTCGTACGAAACGACGATAAAACCCGTGTTTCGTTAGTCATGACTAACGATACGTCGTTTCGTTAGTCAGCGTTCAGACACACGAATTTCATCGTAAAGCTAATCAGCAGCTGATTATATAGTCAGCTGCTGATTCTTTAGTCATGATTAAGGGATGAAATGTTTGTGTGTGAACACGGGACATGAGACCCTTACGTAGCACCCTCACTTTGCTCAATTTCTTGAGTAGGCTTGATTCCGGTGCCACTGCATTGTGATCACTGCATGTGTCATTCATAATAGCCGGTTCAGACAGAGCCAGCAAATTCAATAACCACGTTTAAAGAACTGTGTGTCTATTAAAATTCCAATGAAAGCCAAACGTGTTACAATATATGTGGCAGGCAAGTATTTTCAAACGGTTCAACAATACCGTAATGGTAATGCTCAAAGGCACGGTCAGTGGCGCAGCGTAGACTAAACTATTCATGATCGAGCATTGTACTGGTCCGATCAAAATAACACATTCGCTGCAGTGAGAAAACATAAATAGACGCATATTGAATCTCGCACGTCACAAATTGGTGCATTGTGGGAGAGAACAAGCTCGCTCGCGAATTTGTGTTTCAAAACCAATTATAAGAACCCACAATCATACTTTTTTCATTCAAAATTGTGTTTAGTGACCTAGAATATCTGTCTCTCAATCATTTGAAGTTTGAATTCGTATGGAAGTCCCCTTTAAATGAAACCCACATAAAACTAACCAAAACAGATTTCAGGGCAACCAAACTAAAAGCAATTATTCACATATTTAAGGAGGGACTGGAGTATCATAAAGGGGAAAGCATATATTGCAGAAGCACTTGATCATAACACCTTACCAGGCCCAGTTACTTTTGCAGTTTCCTAAGTATTGTCCCTCAGTATTTGTCGCCAATAGTCAGTGTCAGTAAGGTTGATGGATATCCTGCTAGCACGGTGTAATATGCAGTATTTTTTATACGAATTTTTCGTTTAAACTTGACACCACTTTATCATACATAGTTATAATATGCTGTACGGTACCGTATCGTACCGCTATATACCGTACCGTACGATAATCAGATCTTCTCGCAGCCTCGCAGGCACTAAAATCAAACGAAAATCAGCGATTTCCAGTACAATTTGATCAGATAATCACCTGATTAACACAATCTAAGGAAACAATCAACACATATTTCCGATATAGAAATGCAGTGATCGGAACATGTTGAGATATTAGTGCGGAGAGAGGCGAATTCAATACGAAAATCGACTGTATTGTGCATAGGCTATGTACTGTACTGTGTGTGCTGTGTGTGTGTTCGTGTGTGTGTGTGTGTGTGTGTGTGTGTGTGTGTGTGTGTGTGATTGTTATATTTTGTTAAAACCTCCATTATGTTTAATTCCTGATTATGTTAATTGAATATCACTTGATTTGTATTTGTATTTTTTTTTTCTTAGTGTAAGAACCATCTTTCATTATAATGTACGTCTCTGGACTTATTTACCCTTCCCTCAATAGCATTTAAAAGCCCTCGGATGGAACATTCCGTGATGATCCCTCTACCACCAGTTAACAACTGTATAATGACACAGTTTTATACCACGATTCCTCACCGACACCGACACCAACTACAACCTTCCGCGGAGAAACACGACTGAAAGACGACGAAATAAAATCAACTAAGTCTGTATCGTTGGAAGATTCAGGACAGGCTATCTTCCCACAAACACCATGTAGGACCTATACATCGACTGACCGTGAAGTTGAAATGACGGTCATTGCTGTGGTTTTCGTCGTCAGAATATTGGTCTTGTCTGTTGCAATCATTTGCAGCATTAGCTCAACATTCTGTTTTTCTAGACGAAATGAGTGGCTAAACACCGACAACCAGAATACCTGTGTTGACCTGTCTCGACCAAACACAAACGAGTCGCTAAACATTGCTTCCGTGACCCTTCAACCACCACACCCAAGTACAATTGCACTCTCCTTTAACGGTAACTCTTTGGTAAGAGACCCAGTGGCTTGCCTTCACTCAACTACGTCAGTGTCACTCCTTCATCAGACGCTGGAATTGCCTCCAAAGGTCTGTTGTGACAAACCTAACATTGTACAAATGAACGAATGCCACTACGAAGATGTGAGACAAAACGTGGGACAAGGTACCGTTCGCATGGTAGTGTTGCCAATAATTGGTCTTGCCTATTACTTTAATAAATCGTGTTTTCTGAGGCTTATATATATGAGGTAGTCATGGTAGTGGTAGTTAAATATTCCAGGATCAGTATTATGACCTTACTCTCTTTCGTCAATAAGCCAATAAAAGACGCAATGCAAACTATTTGTTATTCCTCTGAACTCTCCCTCTTTTACAGACCGAATTTCAACATTGTTATGCTTCAATTGAAAACGAGAACCCATCATCATATATCGCAAATGGAACTGCTGCGGCAGCGAGGTTGTCAGACCAGTAAAGGCCCAGTCCCATACTGGCGATTTTCACGGCGAATCGCAACGATTTGACATTCGTCGAGAAAATCGCTTAGGTCGTGTTGCATCGTGTTACATCGTACCGGTTCTTCCCCCAAAACCGTTGCGCATCGCGAGGAAAATCGTGAAAGCGGAGCCAAAATCGCCGTCTTTAACTGTTCAAAACAATCGCCACGCCACGACGATTTTGAAAAAAAAAAATCATTGTATTTACCGTTGCATATTCGTGTCAAGTCGTTCCACATCGTTGCAATTCGTTGCGACTCGTATCGCTTCGTTGTGAAGATCGCCGCTTTCCGTTTTTGACTGGCCATAGGCGTAACGACTTACGTAATACCTATTCATCACGAGAGGGGTAGGGGTGAATGAAAAGATCATCCCCCTGTTGAATTGTATAAATGACAGATCTACGCCCATGGAACTGACTCAAACAAGTCCGATTGTTCATATGGTGCACTGCCCTATTGTTCCATAAAATGAATGAAAGGAAATCGTCGCGACATGGCGATAGTTTTGAGCAGTCCCAAAACATTCGTTGTGCTAACACGATTCATGGGGTTCTTTGCGATGCGCAACGGTTCGCAGAACGAATTACAACGACTCGCAACGAACTACAACGACTCGCGACGACTCAAGCGATTTTCCCCACGAATGATAATTCGTTGCGAGTCGCCGTAAAAATCGCGACTATGGGACCACAACTTTTTTTCTGCCACGATGTTTCTACCGCAATGGTTAAAGACAAAAGAAGGACAAACTGACTCGTCGAACAACGACGAAGAACGAACATTCGTCTTGAGTCGCCGTACGATTCTTCCCAATTCGTTGTTAAATCGTGGCTAAATCGAGTCGATTCGTTCTAGTAAATCGTTGCGAGTCGTTGCGAGTCGCCGTGGAAATCGTCAATATGGGACTGGGCCTTAAGGCCGTATCGCTCATTCTGACTTCAGGCATGGTTTCACAAACAATTAGATGCGCTTCATCGCATCGGATCCAGGAGAGGATGACATGTCGACGTCAGCATAGCATGAGTACTGTCACATTGGTCAACGTGGTCGCAACCCAAGTCCTCTGGTTCCTCTGGTTCCACCGGCAAATTATGACATGCAAGAGCAAGGAAGGGTTCTCATGGCAGATCACTCAGGCACCATCACTCCTTCCGACTCCAGCAACGACATGCGCCTCATCGCCTCATCGCATCAGCGTCTGAAGAAAACGACAGTCGATGTCAAGTCATCAGATCATGGCTACATTAACCCCCGTCGCTATCTAGGTGAAAAAAAGTTACTTCAGGAAGTGATGATGGCTCTAAAGGGACTTATTACAATTTTTCAAATCATTAAAATATAATTGTAATTCTAGCGTTTTCCTCATACCTTTCTTTATTTGCATTAACAATATAAGTATGGGACTTATTTCGTTTTTTCAAATTTACATTTCGCTCAAGATATTGCCGATTGAATTATTTGGATAATTAATAGTCTACTGCACATTTTCAGCCGTCTACAAAGTAAGTGCAATGAGTACATGCGTAAATATTATTACTTTGCATTTCTCGGTCAAATAACATCATATTGAAATGTTCACACATTACTTTGTGGACATATCAGATCAGACCAATACACATTTTATTAACCACGCATCACTTTTTTTACTTGTCAACAAAGTTACTAGATTGCTTTAAGCCTGATCAGAGTGTCCCATTTCCACTGGCAACTGCTCATCCTCAAAGGCTGTCCCAGGGGGCTAGCGGGGCAGCTTCCCTTGAGGCCTCTGGCAGAATGTTCGGTCAAGATGATTCGGAAATATATGTAATTTTTTTACCCATTTAAAAAAGCGATTATTTTAATTTTACAGCCACTATGTAATAGTGCACCGATCACGGTGCGCTGAGCATGGTGGCTTAGTGGTTTGAATGTCCGCTTCATGAACCTTCTGCCTTCTAGCCAGACACCCAGCAATTATAGAATGGAGAAGGGGAAGTTAATAACACGGGTTTTAAGAGGACTGACCACCTTCTGTAACTTTCGCTACATTTAGTAGACGCGTGGCCTAGAGCTAATGAATCAGAGATAGGCGCCGCGTTATGTGCCAGCATTGGTACGGGAAGGACTTAGACTTTTAACTTTAATGAAATAGTTCCGGACCAACTTAAATTGGCTTAAGTAGTTCTAGTATAAAAAAGGGTAACCAACATATTGAATCAAACTATAGACCGATTTCTCGATTGTTAGTATTTACAAAGACATTTGAAAAAAATAATGCATAATAGACAAATGAGTTATAATATAGAGAGGAATTAATTTGATATGAAAGGCAATTCGGTTTTCGACATGGCTACTCAACAAGTACTGCACTTTTAGAATTTACTCATAATCTTGCCAATATATTTGAACAAAATACATTTTTAGTAGGAATCTTTTCAAACCATGCGAAAGCAATCGATTGTATACACCATGATATATCATTGAATACATTAGAGCATTGTGGTAAAAATGGAAACATTTTGAAATGATTTCATAGTTACCTTTTTAATCGTAAACAGTTTGTACTTGAATGCTAATGGACTGATACTTGATATGAGAACACTGAATTATTTTTGATCCCATAAAGAGTAAAGTAGTTTTACAATGTAACTATAAATATACGCATCGGTAATAATGCACTGAAATAAGTTTATATATATATGTTAATATCTTAGCGTAATTCTTTATTCTGGTTCGAATTTGAAACTGCACATAGACCAAGTACGCCAAAGTTGTCCGAAGTGTATTGTTTCTGTTGTGAAGTAAGACCTATTGGTGACCTGTGTACTGCTAGAATTCTATACTTCAGTATTATTCAAACTCACTTTGATTAATGCTCTATATATGGAATAATGCTAAACAAGACGTTTCAAATAAGCTACGTGTTCTACAAAATAGAGCTGTATTGATTATGATCCAAACACCTTTCTAGCAAAGAACTCGGGAAATCTACCAACAAGCAAAGGTAGTCCCAAACGTTGATAGATTGAAAAGGGGAAATGTAATAATGGTATTCGATAATGCCTGACTTAACTCCAACCTACTTTATTACGTAATCACATAATTTGAGAAATAGTGATCATAACATTCAGTTTCCGAAGCCTTAGACCGAGTTTTTGAGACGGAATTTCTTTTATTATTGTTTTGACTTATTTAACTGTCTCTCTTTTGAAATGCGAACCTTAAACACACTGTATACCTTTGTACGCACCAGTCATTCGACTGAAATCGTGGATTGAACATTGTTTTTCCCTTTTTACCTAAGTTTGATATGTTATTATTTATGATTAAAAGTGAGCAAAGACAATTGGGATTCCAACGGGATTCGAACCCGAGACCTCCGGATTGCCAGACCGGTGCTCTACCGACTGAGCTATAGAAAACCCTACGACGGCGTTCTTCCCAGAAACCCCTTAAAGGGTACCGCCGGGCATGATAAAACCAATCCTTAGTTGTTTTGGTACTATAATTGAATACCAATCATACTCTCATGGGTCTGATATGTTTCTGTAATTTGAGAACAATGCAATTAATTACTACGACCTACGGAACCACGGCTATTTACTGGTTCGCGCGCGCGACTTTGTTTGCACGACCGCTCAATCAATACGCGTACGTTATTATGGTAGTATGCGATTTATCACATAGCACGTGCGATAGTTAGTATCGTATGGCATGCAGGCAATTCACCCGTGTGTGCTCTCACTTTGATGTACACACTACAACGGCAGTGTTGGAGTCATGGTACACACAATGCCAGCGCCACCGCACCATGCATAATACAATGTAGATATACTCTGAATGCATGCAACCGTACAATGCTTGTATATATAGCGCTACGCGTGTATACGGGATAGATGTTGTTTCTGAACGCCAAGTTGATTTTTTTTATTCGCTGCACTACACAAGAGATTTTCGAGATTTTCTCTGCTTGCTGCGATATATCGCAGTTGCTTCCGATAAGAGGATCGTTAAGTGATATCGTAATCGGAACTGCGCTGACAGAATGATTGATAGGTGATATTAAAAATGATTATCTGGCGATGTAGAAATACTTTCAGGATCACAGACTTGTTTTGTATGTTCATTTAAGATATGTCTTTGATGTTAGAGAGCTAAATCTCTGCCTGGTGGTACCCTTTAATTCATCATTGCGCAAGTAGTCAGAAGTTTTATAAACCTGACATAAACCCGAAGCGGATTAAAATCAACTTGGGGATAAATGCGAGAGATCGCCGAAGCGATACAGCTTTTTGTAATAATTAATTCAAACATATAGCGAAACTGACCAAGAATATATTGTGATTAAAAGTGAGCAAAGAAAAATGGGATTCCAACGGGATTCGAACCCGAGACCTCCGGATTGCCAGACCGGTGCTCTACCGACTGAGCTATAGAAAACCCTACGACGGCGTTCTTCCCAGAAACCCCTTAATTCATCATTGCTCAAGTAGTCAGAAGCTTTATAAACCTGACATGAACCCAAAGCGGATTAAAATCAACTTGGGGATAAATGCGAGAGATCGCGAAGCGTTGGAAACCCATTTTTCTTTGCTCACTTTTAATCACAATATATTCTTGGTCAGTTTCCCTATATATTATTTGTTATTATTTATTTTATATACAAACTTATTTGTTTTTCTTTTGTTTGTTGCAACTTTTATGCGTGAACAATATTTTACCCATCCCCGTAGTCCTGTCTCGTTTTTGTTTTCTTTTGTCTACCTTTATGTGGATGTGGTGTGGCAAGATTGGTAGAGCGCGCGCTTTCCGATCATAAGATCTCGAGTTCGAACCCTGCCCACGGCGTTTGTCCTTCAGCAAGACAATTTATCCACTATTGCTGCTCTCTACCCAGGTGTATAAATGGGGACCGGTAGGAGGTGAAAGCCTTCATGTGAACGATCTTCTTGAGCCCACTGAGCGCTTGGAAGGAATACTCCCCAGGGAGTGGTGATGGTGCGCACAATGTGTGCTGGTTTGCATTGTATCCTATGACCGGGGTAATAATAAAATTGTAAAGCGCTTAGAGATGATTATCAATCGTGATAGGCGCTATATAAATACTAGATATTATTATTATTACCTTCATTTGTTATTGTTATGTTATCGGTTTTACTGTTTTACTCGTATTTACTTTTGTTGTTTTAGTTGAATATTTGCAATTAACTATTTCAATTAAGTGTTTGTTTGTTTGTTTTGTACTTTAGTTTGTTAGATATGTATTTGATGTAACTACATAGACATGTTTATTGCCTTACTTCTTGTAGTTACGTATTGTCATATATTATTATCACATAAATCACTATATATTTATTGTTATTTTTATGTGTGCGGACCCCTTTGACAATCAGCTATACTTAAAGGGACATCGCCCCTCTGGGAGGAAACACAACAATTATTAAATGAATACATAAATTACACAAAACTCACAATTGTAAATAAATCAAATTACATTTTAATTCGTATCTGTACTCATTTCTACATATCACAATCTCTCTAGTATGATATGCTTTAAATCCAACCAAACCCAATAGGCCTTGTATAAAACAATTGTTTTGCACGTTAAAACCAAAGCTAGGTGCATTAATTGACACTTCACGTTATTGTTATACGTATGGCAGAAATCGTCAGAAAATAGATGGAATGTTCATGAAGAAATACAATTTGATAAACATCGTGGCCGTATACATATTTTTCACTTTGATCTGCTGTCATAGTTAATTTGCTAGGTTACGATACCACAAATCAATTCAAACTTAAACTTAAGTTCACGAGTCTATAAGAAATATTAAAGAGAAATATAAAACACATTTCAAGTGGTAACCAATTTAGATTTATTAATGTTTCATACTATGCAGAGCTATAATATCAAACTCATAAATTACATTTTAAAATAAAATCCACCTATACAATTATGCAAACGCATACTTCAAAAATAAATTAATAAATAAATTACCAAAAAATCAAATTTGTAAACAAATCTAATTATATTTCAATTCGTATTTGTATACAGTTCTACGTAAATTCTTTGTTACTACATGTTTTCGTGTATGTTTTGGTATTTTGTGTTTCGTGTTTGTGAGTGCAGTTTAAAGAAACACAACGCTTTGTATAATCTGTACAGTCAAACATTTGCAATAAAGATACATATCACAATCTATCCATTATGATCCAACCAAACACAAGAGGCAGGGGCTGCATCCACCCACTTTTGGGGTTTCAAACAAAGAAATCTACAAGCACAAAATAATCATTATGATAACAAGCTAAATATGGTCGGCCCCTCCCCCCCCCCCCCCCCCCTTCACTTTCAAATCCTTTCCGCGGCCCTAGAGAGAGCCTTGTATAAAACAAATGTTTTGCAAGTTAAAACCAAAGCTACATGTGGTAATTGATACCTAACGTTATCGGTTATTGTTACATCGTATGGCATGAATCGTCAGAAAATAGATGGATTGTTCATGATTCATCATGAATAAATACATTTTGATAAACATCGTGGCCGTAAACATATTTTTAACTTTGATGTGCTGTCATAGTTCTCTTAGCTGAAGTTCATGAGTCTTTAATACATATTTAAGAGAACGATAAAACACATTTCAAGTGGTAACGAATTTAGATTTATGAATGCTCCATATTATGCAGAGCGATAATATATCAGCCTCATAAATTACATTCTAAAATAAAATCCATTGATACAATTATGCAAACACATAGATCAAAGTGACCTAAATGAAAGCAATACATCACATATTTAACGAGCGTCTGGAGTATCATAAATGGGAAAGCATAAATTCCAGAAGCACTTGACTATAACACCTTACCAGGCAGTCAGACCCACTCTCGCTTTTCCAATATTCTTGAAAATAGCGGAAAAACGCTATTCCTGAACCCTTCCTATTATGAATCATGACGTCATACTTAGCTATGCGTGTTGTGTCAATGGGGGAATTCAAACTACTATTACAATTCATTTTATGTAATTAATTTTAGCCAATGTTCTGGATAGGTCATCCTAATATTTCATTCGGACCATCAATGATAATTGATCTGCAGATTTGCATTTTTTCTCAATGATCTATCCAGAACATTTGAAGAAAATAGCGTTGGAAATCGTAACTTTGATTTCAGATTTCAAATTGTTGACGGTTTGACTTTTACATAGTCTTGAAAGACAGCCGTTTACTTTAAATCGATCGATACAGCGAGCCCGCGAAGGCAGCTAGCTAGCGCAGCGAGCGTTCGGCCCGTCCAGAGCTGCGGCCATGCCGACCCTACCCCGGTAGCTAGGTATGGCGAGTCGGCTCTATGCATGCCGTACGCGTAACTATAGGGGTATTATACCGTATAGGATGTACAAAATTCTATTTTTGTTCGATCACCGATATTATCGCATGTCACTATCGCTAGCTGATCGCCACGATGTATGCGCCATCTAGCGACGGGCCTGACTGCCAGGCCCATATACTTTTGCAGTTTCGTAAGTATTGTCTTCCAGCATGTGTCGCCAATAGTCAGTGTCAGTTATGTTGATGGATATCATGCTATCAAGGTGTAATTATGCATAAGTCTTTTTAGACGATTTTCTCGTTACGACTTTGCGCAACTTTGTTATACATACGTATACTACGCTGTTATGAACATAAGACAAAAAGCTGAATTAAGATAACAAAGAGGAAAAGATTCATGATAGGCGTAGTGGTAGCATTAATATTGTCGGTGTTCCTTGTCGTTCTGGGATGCGCTTCGATGTCGTTTGAATGTGCGAGACATTATGAACTAGCAACAAACGAGACGGCTGTCAACGTTCAATGCATCGCTAATCAATACTTGCCAGGAACCAGCGTGGTTGTTGAACTGATTGGACCTGATAATACTGTGATCGGAGATTGTGCTTCCCAGGGCTGCGATCCGAGGCGTTGCAATGTATGGTGTAACCCTCAGGCTGGAAATCATTTCATTCTTGAACTGTGTGGATTCAAATGTTTCTCTTTCAATATCACAGCTCCACTGCTTGACTCTGACTATAGTGAGTACTACATGTCTCTCACACCTGGGCACAAACATCTCGTCTGGAACCTGACCATAAATTCAACTATTGCCCAAGAAACTAATGCAACATCTAGTTATAACACAGTTTTAAACCACGATTCCTCACCGACACCGACTACAACCTTCCGCGGAGAAACACGACTGAAAGACGACGAAATAAGATCCACTAAGTCTGTATCTTTGGAAGATACAGAGCAGGCTATATTCCCACGTACAACTTGTATGACCTATACATTGACTGACCGTGTAGTTGAAATGACGGTCATTGCTGTGGTTTTTGTCGTCAGAATATTGGTCTTGTTTGTTGCAATCACTTGCAGCATTAGCTCAATATTCTATTTTCTAGACGAAATAAGAGACTGAACATCGACCACCAGAATACCTGTGTTAACCTGTCTCGATCAAAGACGAACGAGGCGCTTAACTTGGCTTGCGTGACGCCTCAACCACCACACCTGGTACAAATGCACTCTCCTTCAACGGTAACTCTTCGGTAAGTGACCCAGGGGTTCGCCCTCACACCAATTCGTCATTGTCAATTCTTCATCAGAAACTGGAATTGCCTCCAGAGGCCTGTTGTGGAAAACGTAACATTGTACAAATGAACGAATTCCACTACGAAGATGTGAGACAAAACGTGGGACAAGGTATCGCTCACACTGTAGTGTTGCCAATAATTGGTCTTGCCTATTACTTAATAAACCATGATTCTCAGGATTATTCATGTGAGGTAGCCGTGGTTAAAACTTTCAGGATTAACATTATGACTTCACTCTCTTTCGTAATTAAGCAAGGAAAAGTCGTGATGCAAGCTTCTTGTTATTTCTCTGAATTATGTCTCTTTTACAGACCGACTTTCAACATTATTATCCTTCAATTGCAAACGAGGACCCATCATCATCATCATCATCATCAAGTAATATGCAGTATTTTTTATACGAATTTTTCGTTTAAACTTGACACCACTGTATCATACATAGTTATAATATGCTGTCGTAAACGTTATGTAATATAATGTACGGTACCGTATCGTACCGCTATATACCGTACCGTACGATAATCATATCTTCTCGCAGCCTCGCAGGCACTAAAATCAAACGAAAATCAGCGATTTCCAGTACAATTTGATCAGATAATCACCTGATTAACACAATCTAAGGAAACAATCAACACATATTTCCGATATAGAAATGCAGTGATCGGAACATGTTGAGATATTAGTGCGGAGAGAGGCGAATTCCATACGAAAATCGACTGTATTGTGCATAGGCTATGTACTGTACTGTGTGTTGTGTTGTGTTGTGTTACGAGATGTGTGTGTGTGTGTGTGAGTGAGTGACGTGAAAGTCCAACGTCCACGAAACGGATTTTTTAGATGATATTCACAGATCATAGTCAGATGATATAACAGTTGTTAACTTTGTTGTCGGGAAAATCATGGAATTTCGTGAAGAAAATAAGTCCCTCGACTACGTCTCTGGACTTATTTACCCTTCCCTCAATAGCATTTAAAAGCCCTCGGATGGAACATTCCGTGATGATCCCTCTACCATCAGTTAACAACTGTATAATGACACAGTTTTATACCACGATTCCTCACCGACACCGACACCGACTACAACCTTCCGCGGAGAAACACGACTGAAAGACGACGAAATAAAATCAACTAAGTCTGTATCGTTGGAAGATTCAGGACAGGCTATCTTCCCACAAACACCATGTAGGACCTATACATCGACTGACCGTGAAGTTGAAATGACGGTCATTGCTGTGGTTTTCGTCGTCAGAATATTGGTCTTGTCTGTTGCAATCATTTGCAGCATTAGCTCAACATTCTGTTTTTCTAGACGAAATGAGTGGCTAAACACCGACAACCAGAATACCTGTGTTGACCTGTCTCGACCAAACACAAACGAGTCGCTAAACATTGCTTCCGTGACCCTTCAACCACCACACCCCAGTACAATTGCACTCTCCGTCAACGGTAACTCTTTGGTAAGAGACCCAGTGGCTTGCCTTCACTCAACTACGTCAGTGTCACTCCTTCATCAGACGCTGGAATTGCCTCCAAAGGTCTGTTGTGACAAACCTAACATTGTACAAATGAACGAATGCCACTACGAAGATGTGAGACAAAACGTGGGACAAGGTACCGTTCGCATGGTAGTGTTGCTAATAATTGGTCTTGCCTATTACTTTAATAAATCATGTTTTCTGAGGCTTATATATATGAGGTAGTCATGGTAGTGGTAGTTAAATATTCCAGGATCAGTATTATGACCTTACTCTCTTTCGTCAATAAGCCAATAAAAGACGCAATGCAAACTATTTGTTATTCCTCTGAACTCTCCATCTTTTACAGACCGACTTTCAACATTGTTATGCTTCAATTGAAAACGAGAACCCATCATCATATATCGCAAATGGAAGCTCTGCGGCAGCGAGGTTGTCAGACCAGTAAAGGCCCAGTCCCATACTGGCGATTTTCACGGCGAATCGCAACGATTTGACATTCGTCGAGAAAATCGCTTAGGTCGTGTTGCATCGTGTTACATCGTACCGGTTCTTCCCCCAAAACCGTTGCGCATCGCGAGGAAAATCGTGAAAGCGGAGCTAAAATCGCCGTCTTTAACTGTTCAAAACAATCGCCACGCCACGACGATTTTGAAAAAAAAAAATCATTGTATTTACCGTTGCATATTCGTGTCAAGTCGTTCCACATCGTTGCAATTCGTTGCGACTCGTATCGCTTCGTTGTGAAGATCGCCGCTTTCCGTTTTTGACTGGCCATAGGCGTAACGACTTATGTAATACCTGTTCATCACGAGAGGGGTAGGGGTGAATGAAAAGATCATCCCTCTGTTGAATTGTATAAATGACAGATCTACGCCCATGGAAATGACTCAAACAAGTCCGATTGTTCATATGGTGCACTGCCCTATTGTTCCATAAAATGAATGAAAGGAAATCGTCGCGACATGGCGATAGTTTTGAGCAGTCCCAAAACATTCGTTGTGCTAACACGATTCATGGCGTTCTTAGCGATGCGCAACGGTTCGCAGAACGAATTACAACGACTCGCAACGAACTACAACGACTCGCGACGACTCAAGCGATTTTCTCCACGAATGATAATTCGTTGCGAGTCGCCGTAAAAATCGCCACTATAGGACCACAACTTTTTTTCTGCCACGATGTTTCTACCGCAATGGTTAAAGACAAAAGAAGGACAAACTGACTCGTCGAACAACGACGAAGAGCAATTCGTTGTTAAATCGTGGCTAAATCGAGTCGATTCGTTCTAGTAAATCGTTGCGAGTCGCCGTGGAAATCGTCAATATGGGACTGGGCCTTAAGGCCGTATCGCTCATTCTGACTTCAGGCATGGTTTCACAAACAATTAGATGCGCTTCATCGCATCGGATCCAGGAGAGGATGACATGTCGATGTCAGCATAGCATGAGTACTGTCACATTGGTCAACGTGGTCGCAACCCAAGTCCTCTGGTTCCACTGGTTCCACCGGCAAATTATGACATGCAAGAGCAAGGAAGGGTTCTCATGGCAGATCACTCAGGCACCATCACTCCTTCCGACTCCAGCAACGACATGCGCCTCATCGCCTCATCGCATCAGCGTCTGAAGAAAACGACAGTCGATGTCAAGTCAACAGATCATGGCTACATTAACCCCCGTCGCTATCTAGGTGAAAAAAGTTACTTCAGGAAGTGATGATGGCTCTAAAGGGACTTATTACAATTTTTCAAATCATTAAAATATAATTGTAATTCTAGCGTTTTCCTCATACCTTTCTTTATTTGCATTAACAATATAAGTATGGGACTTATTTCGTTTTTTCAAATTTCCATTTCGCTCAAGATATTGCCGATTGAATTATTTGGATAATTAATAGTCTACTGCACATTTTCAGCCGTCTACAAAGTAAGTGCAATGAGTACATGCGTAAATATTATTACTTTGCATTTCTCGGTCAAATAACATCGAATTGAAATGTTCACACATTACTTTGTGGACATATCAGATCAGACCAATACACATTTTATTAACCACGCATCACTTTTTTTACTTGTCAACAAAGTTACTAGATTGCTTTAAGCCTGATCAGAGTGTCCCATTTCCACTGGCAACTGCTCATCCTCAAAGGCTGTCCCAGGGGGCTAGCGGGGCAGCTTCCCTTGAGGCCTCTGGCAGAATGTTCGGTCAAGTTATCCGGAGGAGTTTTTTATTCGTCTGGCTACGAGCTACGGAAGGCTGATGATGATTCGGAAATATATGTAATTTGTTTACCCATTTAAAAAAGCGATTATTTTTATTTTACAGCCACTATGTAATAGTGCACCGATCACGGTGCGCTAAGCATGGTGGCTTAGTGGTTTGAATGTCCGATTCATGAACGGGAGGTCCCGGGATCGAAACCAGACCGGGTTATACCAAAGACTTTAAAAATGGTACCTTCTGCCTTCTAGCCAGACACCCGGCAATTATAGAATGGAGAAGGGAAAGTTAATAACACGGGTTTTAAGAGGACTGACCACCTTCTGTAACTTTCGCTACATTTAGTAGACGCGTGGCCTAGAGCTAATGAATCAGAGATAGGCGCCGCGTTATGTGCCAGCATTGGTACGGGAAGGACTTAGACTTTTAACTTTAATGAAATAGTTCCGGACCAACTTAAATTGGCTTAAGTAGTTCTAGTATAAAAAAGGGTAACCAAAATATTGCATCAAACTATAGACCGATTTCTCGATTGTTAGTATTTACAAAGACATTTGAAAAAAATAATGCATAATAGACAAATGAGTTATAATATAGAGAGGAATTAATTTTATATGAAAGGCAATTTGGTTTTCGACATGGCTACTCAACAAGTACTGCACTTTTAGAATTTACTCATAATCTTGCCAATATATTTGAACAAAATACATTTTTAGTAGGAATCTTTTCAAACCATGCGAAAGCAATCGATTGTATACACCATGATATATCATTGAATACATTAGAGCATTGTGGTAAAAATGGAAACATTTTGAAATGATTTCATAGTTACCTTTTTAATCGTAAACAGTTTGTACTTGAATGCTAACGGACTGATACTTAATATGAGAACACTGAATTATTTTTGATCCCATGAAGAGTAAAGTAGTTTTACAATGTAACTATGAATATACGCATCGGTTTTTTGCTTTGTTGTATCATTAGGTTGTAGATAGTATATATTATTTAGTGTATTTTATATTGTATACATGATTTATGTTTGCATTCGCTTGTCTATTTTTATATGAGTATGTATTGATTAGTACAATTGTATATTTTTATGTTGGCTTGGACCCCTTTGAAAAACAGCATGTAGCTGACAAGGGCAATCCATCCCATGAGTGGAGAATAAATAAATAAATAAATAAAAATCGGTAATAATGCACTGAAATAAGTTTATATATATATGTTAATATCTTAGCGTAATTCTTTATTCTGGTTCGAATTTGAAACTTCACATAGACCAAGTACGCCAAAGTTGTCCGAAGTGTATTGTTTCTGTTGTGAAGTAAGACCTATTGGTGACCTGTGTACTGCTAGAATTCTATACTTCAGTATTATTCAAACTCACTTTGATTAATGCTCTATAATCTGGAATAATGCTAAACAAGACGTTTCAAATAAGCTACGTGTTCTACAAAATAGAGCTGTATGGATTATGATCCAAACACCTTTCGAGCAAAGAACTCGGGAAATCTACCAACAAGCAAAGGTAGTCCCAAACGTTGATAGATTGAAAAGGGGAAATGTAATAATGGTATTCGATAATGCCTGACTTAACTCCAACCTACTTTATTACGTAATCACATAATTTGAGAAATAGTGATCATAACACTCAGTTTCCGAAGCCTTAGACCGAGTTCTTGAGACGGATTTTTCTTTTATTACTGTTTTGACTTATTTAACTGTCTCTCTTTTGAAATGCGAACCTTAAACAGACTGTATACCTTTGTACGCACCAGTCATTCGACTGAAATCGTGGATTGAACATTGTTTTTCCCTTTTTACCTAAGTTTGATATGTTATTATTTATGATTAAAAGTGAGCAAAGACAATTGGGATTCCAACGGGATTCGAACCCGAGACCTCCGGATTGCTAGACCGATGCTCTACCGACTGAGCTATAGAAAACCCTACGACGGCGTTCTTCCCAGAAACCCCTTAATTCATCATTGCTCAAGTAGTCAGAAGCTTTATAAACCTGACATAAACCCGAAGCGGATTAAAATCAACTTGGGGATAAATGCGAGAGATCGCCGAAGCGATACAGCTTTTTGTAATAATTAATTCAAACATATAGTAAAACTGACCAAGAATATATTGTGATTACAAGTGAGCAAAGAAAAATGGGATTCCAACGGGATTCGAACCCGAGACCTCCGGATTGCCAGACCGGTGCTCTTCCGACTGAGCTATAGAAAACCCTACGACGGCGTTCTTCCCAGAAACCCCTTAATTCATCATTGCTCAAGTAGTCAGAAGCTTTATAAACCTGACATAAACCCGAAGCGGAATAAAATCAACTTGGGGATGAATGCGAGAGATCGCCGAAGCGTTGGAATCCCATTTTTCTTTGCTCACTTTTAATCACAATATCTTCTTGGTCAGTTTCCCTATATATTATTTGTTATTATTTATTTTATATACAAACTTATTTGTTTTTCTTTTGTTTGTTGCAACTTTTATGCGTGAACACTATTTTACCCATCCCCGTAGTCCTGTCTCTTTTTTTTCTTCTTTTGTCTACCTTTATGTGGATGTGGTGTGGCAAGATTGGTAGAGCGCGCGCTTTCCGATCATAAGATCCCGAGTTCGAACCCTGCCCACGGCGTTTGTCCTTCAGCAAGACAATTTATCCACTATTGCTGCTCTCTACCCAGGTGTATAAATGGGGACCGGTAGGAGGTGAAAGCCTTTATGTGAACGATCTTCTTGAGCCCACTGAGCGCTTGGAAGGAATACTCCCCAGGGAGTGGAGATGGTGCGCACAATGTGTGCTGGTTTGCATTGTATCCTATGACCGGGGTAATAATAAAATTGTAAAGCGCTTAGAGATGATTATCAATCGTGATAGGCGCTATATAAATACTAGATATTTTTATTATTACCTTCATTTGTTTTTGTTATGTTATCGGTTTTACTGTTTTACTCGTATTTACTTTTGTTGTTTTAGTTGAATATTTGCAATTAACTATTTCAATTAAGTGTTTGTTTGTTTGTTTTGTACTTTAGTTTGTTAGATATGTATTTGATGTAACTACATAGACATGTTTATTGCCTTACTTCTTGTAGTTACGTAGTGTCATATATTATTATTACATAAATCACTATATATTTATTGTTATTTTTATGTGTGCGGACCCCTTTGACAATCAGCTATACTTAAAGGGACATCGCCCCTCTGGGAGGAAACACAATTATTAAATGAATAAATAAATTACACAAAACTCACAATTGTAAATAAATCAAATTACATTTTAATTCGTATCTGTACTCATTTCTACATATCACAATCTCTCTAGTATGATATGCTTTAAATCCAACCAAACCCAATAGGGCCTTGTATAAAACAATTGTTTTGCACGTTAAAACCAAAGCTAGGTGCATTAATTGACACTTCACGTTATTGTTATACGTATGGCAGAAATCGTCAGAAAATAGATGGAATGTTCATGAAGAAATACAATTTGATAAACATCGTGGCCGTATACATATTTTTCACTTTGATCTGCTGTCATAGTTAATTTGCTAGGTTACGATACCACAAATCAATTCAAACTTAAACTTAAGTTCACGAGTCTATAAGAAATATTAAAGAGAAATATAAAACACATTTCAAGTGGTAACCAATTTAGATTTATTAATGTTTCATACTATGCAGAGCTATAATATCAAACTCATAAATTACATTCAAACTTAAACTTAAGTTCACGAGTCTATAATAATAATAATAATAATAATAATAATAATAATAATAATAATAATAATAATAATAATAATAATAATAATAATAAATAATAATAATAATAATAATAATAATATTAATAATAATAATAATAATAATAATAATAATAATAATAATAATAATAATACGAACATTTGTATAGCGCAGCTACTATAAATATATACTCTACTGCGCTTATAAGAAGCTCCTTTTTAAGTGAACAAAAACAAACGTACAAGAAACAAAAAGTACAACAATCAATCTTATGGAAAGGCCTGCTTAAACAAATGAGTTTTTAACGTAGACTTAAATGTATCAATAGTTTCAATTTTCTCAAATAATATGGTAAGCTGTTCCATAGTTTCGGGGCGACACAAACAAATGCACGATCTCCCAATGTTATCTTTGTTTTGGCAGAAAATTTGGGTAACTCCAAGAGTAGTGTATCACGTGAGCTTCTCAAATTATAACGAGAATGTGATTGCAACGAAAGTAATTCAATTATATAACTTGGGGCTTGACCATGCATTGCTTTATGCACAATCAACACAATTTTAAAAATAATACGTTGTTTAACAGGCAGCCAACGTAATGTTTTCAACAAAGGAGTGATATGACAATACTTTGACGAGTTACAAACAAGTCTGGCAAATGCATTTTGTACCCGCTGCGTATCGGGCAAACCAAACAACAAACTATTACAATAATCAATTTTACTACTTATAAATGTATAAGTGTTTCGGCACTTTTCTGGTCCAAGTATTTTCGTATACGACGAATATTATAAATCATAAAAAAGGCGGCTTTGCATGTATTCGAAATATGTTGTTCCATGCTCAGACCTGTATCAAACCACACACCTAAATTTCTCACCTTGCTAGATAAACTAACGACAGAATTCCCAACATTAATGTTACTAATATTTAATTTTGAAACCTGTCTGGGTGTTCCAACGATCAAAAATTCTGTTTTACTGTCGTTCAACTGTAATTTATTGTGAAGCATCCAAGATCTTATAAATTTAATACAATTTTCCAAAACTAGAATACTACCTTGCGTCTCAATATCACTAGGTGCAAAAGAGACATATAATTGTGTATCATCCGCATAACAGTGACAATTTACAGTTTGAAAATGCTTCTTAATCAGGCCTATCAAATTACTCGTATAGAGTGTAAAGAGTAAGGGGCCGAGGCGTGAACCTTGAGGCACACCATGAGGGACGGCAATTTCATCAAAAACAACCTCATCAATTTTTATACTTTGCTTTCTATCACTAAGATATGATTTAATCCATAACAAAACAATATCGTCTATACCAAAAGATCTTTGGAGTGTATTCAACAATGTGCTATGATCAATTGTGTCAAATGCGGCACTTAAATCAAGCAAAACTAATAGAGTTACTTTTTGCTGGTCAATGGCCATCAAAAAATCATTTTTTATTCTAAGTAGAGCAGTCTCAGTACTGTGGTATTGTCTGTATGCAGATTGGGTAGGTGGGAAAAGTGAATGACTCACGAGGTGTGGCAGCACCCTCAACTAACTTTGATACGTATGGCAAATTACTAATTGGTCTAAGGTTACTAAAACTAGGCTCTAGACCAGGTTTCTTCAAAAGTGGTTGAACCAAGGCTTCCTTCCATTTAGATGGGAACTGACCACTAGAAAGTGACATATGAATTAACTTAGTAATCACAGGAAGCAATGTGTCTATACATTCAAGTACAAGGTTTGTAGGCATTGGATCAAGAGAGCATGACTTTTTACTAAGATTTACAATCAATTTCTTAACCTCATTTTCAGAGAGGGTTCTAAAATTCAATAAACCATCGGGAAATAATACATGACAGGATGAGTTAACAATATCAACAAAAGAATCATCTGTGCCAAGTAAATTGTTTAAACAAACTTGAATATCGAAATGAATTTTCACCACTTTATCTTGAAAGTAAGTGCCCAATTCATTAGCGAACGTACATTTATCAACAGACGGAGGTAAGATAGGATTTTGACTTGACACATTTAACAGAGACTTAACAACCTTAAAAAGACTGTTTTGATCTCCACTTTTTTCCTCAATTAACTCAAGGAAATGTGTACGTCGAGCTTCATTCATCACATAAATTGTATTATTACGAGCTCTTTTATAAATTTCCAAATCTTGGGGAGACCTTGTTTTCAGCCATCTTTTTTCTGCTTTCCTTCTTTTCCTTTTTTCCACCCTTACTTCATTCGTATACCAAGGTACTTGTGGATGAGAAACTACAGATTTAGTTACAATGGGTGCATGTCGATCCAAAATTGATCCAAGCGAAGCATCATATAATGAAGCTAATTCAAAAAGATTGTTAGGAGGGTCTACGCAAAGGACACTTTCTGCAACATCTTTCCTCATGGAAGCAATATTCACAGAAGCAATTTTGCGGAAAGATATTGTTCTGGAAGATAAAGGTGCTTTACATGAATTGAGGAGACACATTACAGGTACATGATCTGATAGCAATGAGTCATGGGGCCAAGGCTGGCCAACATTAACATCATCAGATTTACGAGATATAAGCAAGTCAAGAGTATGACCATGGGTATGTGTACAAAAATTGACATGTTGAGTACAACACACAGATTCAAGTAAATAAACAAATGACTTTGTCTCTTGGTTATCATTTACATCTACATGAATGTTAAAATCTCCAGTAAATATAACCGGTATATTAGAAAGTAAATACAACTGTATGAAATCACTGAATTCATTAAAGAAAGCAGTCATTGGTATACGATGAGAGTCAGAATATGGTGGTCTATTAATCAGTTTGAGTTTAAAAGAATTAACAGAAATTAGATATTCTGCAAATTCAAATGAGTCCTTTTCACCAGAAACAACTTGACGGGCATCTATACTCTCTTTGAAAAGAAGAGCAGTCCCACCGCCACGTCGACTGGTTCGAGGTTGATGAACAAATTGATAGCCTGTGGGTACAAATTCATTAATGACTGCAGAGTCATTGTCACACAACCATGTTTCTGTCAAAGCATACAAGTCAGCCTTGCTGTCACAAATGAAATCACACAAAGCTGCAGATTGATTTCTTACCGACCGAACGTTTATAGAGCAGAGTTTAAGGTAATCTTGATGGCCGGAAGGAGACTGGGTTGAGCGCTGACCTTTCTTCTTGTGGCCGCCAAGCGTAAGAAATATTAAAGAGAAATATAAAACACATTTCAAGTGGTAACCAATTTAGATTTATTAATGTTTCATACTATGCAGAGCTATAATATCAACCTCATAAATTACATTCTAACATAAAATTCACCTATACAATTATGCAAACGCATACTTCAAGAATAAATTAATAATTAAATTACCAAAAACTCAAAATTTGTAAACAAATCTAATTATATTTCAATTCGTATTTGTATACAGTTCTACGTAAATTCTTTGTTACTACATGTTTTCGTGTATGTTTTGATATTTTGTGTTTCGTGTTTGTGAGTGCAGTTTAAAGAAACACAACGCTTTGTATAATCTGTACAGTAAAACATTTACAATAAAGATACATATCACAATCTATCCATTATGATCCAACCAAACACAAGAGGCTAGGGCTGCATCCACCCATTTTTGGGGTTTCAAACAAAGAAATCTACAAGCATAAAATAATCATTATGATAACAAGCTAAATATGGTCGGCCCCTCCCCCCCCCCCCGCGCTTTCAAATCCTTTCCGCGGCCCTAGAGAGAGCCTTGTATAAAACAAATGTTTTGCAAGTTAAAACCAAAGCTACATGTGGTAATTGATACCTAACGTTATTGTTACATCGTATGGCATGAATTGTCAGAAAATAGATGGATTGTTCATGATTCATCATGAATAAATACATTTTGATAAACATCGTGGCCGTAAACATATTTTTAACTTTGATGTGCTGTCATAGTTCTCTTAGTTAGGTTTAAAATAAATCAACTCAAACTAAAGCTGAAGTTCATGAGTCTTTAATACATATTTAAGAGAACGATAAAACACATTTCAAGTGGTAGCGAATTTAGATTTATGAATGCTCCATATTATGCAGAGCGATAATATATCAGCCTCATAAATTACATTCTAAAATAAAATCCATTGATACAATTATGCAAACACATAGATCAAAGTGACCTAAATGAAAGCAATACATCACATATTTAACGAGAGTCTGGAGTATCATAAATGGGAAAGCATAAATTCAAGAAGCACTTGACTATAACACCTTACCAGGCAGTCAGGCCCACTCTCGCTTTTCCAATATTCTTGAAATAGCGGAAAAACGCTATTCCTGAACCCTTCCTATTATGAATCAAGACGTCATACTTAGCTATGCGTGTTGTGTCAATGGGGGAATTCAAACTACTATTACAATTCATTTTATGTAATTAATTTTAGCCAATGTTCTGGATAGGTCATCCTAATATTTCATTCGGACCATCAATGATAATTGATCTGCAGATTTGCATTTTTTCTCAATGATCTATCCAGAACATTTGAAGAAAATAGCGTTGGAAATCGTAACTTTGATTTCAGATTTCAAATTGTTGACGGTTTGACTTTTACATAGTCTTGAAAGACAGCCGTTTACTTTAAATCGATCGATACAGCGAGCCCGCGAAGGCAGCTAGCTAACGCAGCGAGCGTTCGGCCCGTCCAGAGCTGCGGCCATGCCGACCCTACCCCGGTAGCTAGGTATGGCGAGTCGGCTCTATGCATGCCGTACGCGTAACTATAGGGGTATTATACCGTATAGGCTGTACAAAATTCTATTTTTGTTCGATTACCGATATTATCGCATGTGACTATCGCTAGCTGATCGCCACGATGTATGCGCCATCTAGCGACGTCGCGGAGAGAATAGCGGTATATCGACATTTTCAAAATAGTGGAAAAGCGAGAGTGGGCCTGACTGCCAGGCCCATATACTTTTGCAGTTTCGTAAGTATTGTCTTCCAGCATGTGTCGCCAATAGTCAGTGTCAGTTATGTTGATGGATATCATGCTTTCAAGGTGTAATTATGCATAAGTCTTTTTAGACGATTTTCTCGTTACGACTTTGCGCAACTTTGTTATACATACGTATACTACGCTGTCATGAACATAAGACAAAAAGCTGAATTAAGATAACAAAGAGGAAAAGATTCATGATGGGCGTAGTGGTAGCATTAATATTGTCGGTGTTCCTTGTCGTTCAGGGATGCGCTTCGATGTAGTTTGAATGTGCGAGACATTATGAACTAGCAACAAACGAGACGGCTGTCAACGTTCAATGCATCGCTAATCAATACTTGCCAGGAACCATCGTGGTTGTTGAACTGATTGGACCTGATAATACTGTGATCGGAGATTGTGCTTCCCAGGGCTGCGATCCGAGGCGTTGCAATGTATGGTGTAACCCTCAGGCTGGAAATCATTTCATTCTTTAACTGTGTGGATTCAAATGTTTCTCTTTCAATATCACAGCTCCACTGCTTGACTCTGACTATAGTGAGTACTACATGTCTCTCACACCTGGGCACAAACATCTCGTCTGGAACCTGACCATAAATTCAACTATTGCCCAAGAAACTAATGCAACATCTAGTTATAACACAGTTTTAAACCACGATTCCTCACCGACACCGACTACAACCTTCCGCGGAGAAACACGACTGAAAGACGACGAAATAAGATCCACTAAGTCTGTATCTTTGGAAGATACAGAGCAGGCTATATTCCCACGTACAACTTGTATGACCTATACATTGACTGACCGTGTAGTTGAAATGACGGTCATTGCTGTGGTTTTTGTCGTCAGAATATTGGTCTTGTTTGTTGCAATCACTTGCAGCATTAGCTCAATATTCTATTTTTCTAGACGAAATAAGAGACTGAACATCGACCACCAGAATACCTGTGTTAACCTGTCTCGATCAAAGACGAACGAGGCGCTTAACTTGGCTTGCGTGACGCCTCAACCACCACACCTGGTACAAATGCACTCTCCTTCAACGGTAACTCTTCGGTAAGTGACCCAGGGGTTCGCCCTCACACCAATTCGTCATTGTCACTTCTTCATCAGAAACTGGAATTGCCTCCAGAGGCCTGTTGTGGAAAACCTAACATTGTACAAATGAACGAATTCCACTACGAAGATGTGAGACAAAACGTGGGACAAGGTATCGCTCACACTGTAGTGTTGCCAATAATTGGTCTTGCCTATTACATAATAAACCATGATTCTCAGGATTATTCATGTGAGGTAGTCGTGGTTAAAACTTTCAGGATTAACATTATGACTTCACTGTCTTTCGTAATTAAGCAAGGAAAAGTCGTGATGCAAGCTTCTTGTTATTTCTCTGAATTCTGTCTTTTTTACAGACCGACTTTCAACATTATTATCCTTCAATTGCAAACGAGGACCCATCATCATCATTTACCGCACACGGAGGCGCTGCGGCAGCGAGGTTTCCAGATCAGTCAGGCCGTATCGCTCATTCTGACCTGAGGCATGATTTCACAAACAATTCCATGCGCTTAATCATTTCAGACACAGGAGAGGATGACGTGTCGATGTCTTCATATCATGACTACTGTCACATCGGTCGACGTGGTCGCTACTCAGGCGAAGTTTCTGCTCCACGAAGTGATGACAGAATTCGCCCTGGCCGTTCTGCCCCCAACTGCTCTCCTTTGGATCCCCCAGCAAATGATGACATTCAAGGGCAAGGAAGGGTTCTCATGGCAGATCACTCAGGCACCATCAGTCCTTCCGACTCCAGCAACGCCATGCGCCTCATCGCATCAGCGTCTGAAGAAAGCGACGCGTCGATGTCAACAAATCATGGCTACATTAACCTCCGTCGCTATCTAGGTGAAACAAGTTACTTCAGAAAGTGATGACGGCTCTAAAGGGACATTTTTCAAATCATCAAAATCCGATTGGAATTTTAGCGTTTTCGTCATACCTTTCTTTATTTATATTAACAATACAAGCATAGGATATGTTTTTCAAATTTCCATTTCGCTCAAGATATTCACGATTGAAGTGTTCGGATATTTGATAATCGACTGGACCTTTTCAGCCGTGTACAAAGTAAGTCCAATGCGTTTATAAGTGAATACTATTACTTTGAATTTCTCGGCCAAAATAACATCCAATTGAAATTTTCACACATCACTTTCTCGGCATATCAGATTACACCAATACACATTTGTATTAACCACGCATCATTTTTTTGCACTTGCCAACAAATTAACTGGATTTTTTAAAGCCTTATCAGACTGTCCCATTTCTACTGGCAAGTGCGCATTCTTAAAACCAAGCGTAGGCCGTCCCAGGGGCCAGCGGTTCAGCTTCTCTTGAGACCTCTGCCAGAATGTTCGGTCAAGTTTATCCGGAGGAGCTTTTCGATTCGTCTTACTACGAGCTACGGAAGCCTCATGATGATTCGGAAATATATTTTCAAGGATAATGGGCGTTTATATGCAGGAATGCAGGAAAAGTTGCACTGCACGACTGTAACACTTAGGCAAGCATATGGGGCAAGTTTACCTTATAGATGAATTGTTTGTACATATGTAGCGGTTATAGACAGTATTATAAAGCAATCCATGAATGTATTACTGAGGGAAATCTTCCACCTTTGACCCATAAAAAAGCTCATTCAAATACCCATTGATGACACTTATTAATGAGGTATCAAAACAGTATGGTATCATCACTTCGGTAATATAAAAGCTTCTGACATTGACTAGAGATGCGAATGCATTTAATTATATAGATCGATGTTCGCAATAGACTGACGTAGGAAATATGAGTAACTTCGCCGCTTGGAGTCTTGGACGGAAGCTGCAGGGTCAGATGTATTTATAGGAGATTGACTCGTCTGACTATGAGCTGCGGAAGCTGCAATCGTGTATTGAATGACATATTACATTAATTGACCTATTATTTACTAATGTTCACATTGGCAAGTTTATACTGGTTTCGTAATAGTCGTACTCTCGTAAATAGCACCTATAATATAAATATGTATCACTCTTCTTCAGACGTATTCAAATGTTACACTTTGCCTATATGGTAACCTTGTTTCAACTAATCAAGAACAACAAACAATCATCAAGTTACTAGATAACATCGTATCAAATACTGTTCATGATTATTTGTAAGCCTTTATCATAACAAATAAAAATACAGATAGTTGTGATATCTAAAGGAACATTTACCGTATAAAATTCACAAGAATTATGTTGAGAAATAATTTCAAGAAAGATCAATCGAAATTGAAAAATATAAGGAAACCTTGGTTTAATAATTCGTTGCCTAAAATGTGTAAACAGAAACCTTTTTTAAACAGAAGCATGTGTACTTGTATTTGTAGTGTAGTAAGAATCCTACAGCAACAACAAACAGAAGATTCAATAAATTTAGAAATGTATTTTTTAAACAAGTGAGAAAGTGTAAACGAGAGTATTATATAAAGAAATTCAATTAATGGAACCTTGATATAAATAGAACTTGGAAAACGATAAACCCGTTTGTTAAGTAAGACCTATTGTTGACTTGTGTACCGCTAGAATTTTACACTTAAGCATTGTTCAAACTCACTTTGAGTAATGCTCTATAATCTGGAATAATGCTACTCAAGACGTTTTAAATAAGCTACGTGTTCTACAGAATAGAGCTGTACGGATTATGATCAAAACACCTTTGAGCAAAGAACTCGGGAAATCTCAATACAAGCAAAGGTAGTCCCAAACGTTGATAGATGGAAAAGGGAAAATTTAATAATGGTATTCGATAATGCATGATTTAATTCCAACCTACTTATCGGCACGAGTTAAATTACGTAATAAAGAAATTGGAGAAACAGTGATCATAAAATTCAGTTTCCAAAGCCTAAGACCGAGTTCTTGAGACGGAGTTTCTTTTATTATAGCATTGTATTATTTACCTGTCTCTCTTTTGAAATGCGAACGTTGAACACACTGCATACCTTTGTAGGCACCAGTCATTCGACTGAACTCGTGGATTGAACATTGTCTTGCCCTTTTTACCTTAAGTTTGATATTTTATTACTTCTGTTATATACAAACTGTTTTGTTTTTCTTTTGTTTCTTGCAACTTTTATGCGTGATAAATAGTTTACCCATCCCCTTAGTCCTCTCTCGTTTTTGTTTTCTTTTGTCTACCTTGATTTGTTTTTGTTATGCTAACGGTTTTACTGCTTCACTCGTATACATTTTGTTGTCGTTCTAGTTGAATATCTGCAATTAACTGTTTTAATTAATTGTTTGTTTGTTTGTTTTGTACATTAATTTGTTAGATATTTATACTTCTTGTATTTACATAGTTTCACGTATTATTATATAAATCACTGTATATTTATTGTAATTGTTATGTTTGCGGACCCCTTTAAAAATCAGCTATACTGAAAGGGACATCGCCCCTGTGAGAGGAAATAAATAAATGAATACATTAATAAATAAATTACACAAAACTCACAATTGTAAAAAAAATCTGAATATATTTCAATTCGTATCTGTATTCAGTTCTACGTATTTTTTTGTTACTACATAATTTCGTGTATGTTTTGGTATTTTGCGTTTGGTGTTTGTGAATTCAGTTTAAAAAAGCAACAACGTTTTGTATAATCTGTACACTTAAATATTTGCACTTAACATACATACCACAATCTATCTATTATGATATGCTTTAAATCCAACCTAACACAATAGGGCCTTGTATAAAACAATTGTTTTGCAAGTTAAAAACAAAGCTAGATGTGGTAATCGATACTAAACGTTATTGTTATAATGTATGGCAGAAATCGTCAGAAAATAGATGGAATGTTCCTGAATAAATACATTTTAATAAACATCGTGGCCGTAGACATATTTTTCACTTTGATGTGCTGTCATAGTTCTCTTAGTTAGGTTTGAAATAAATCAACAGTACCATAATTCAATTCAAACTAAAACTTAAGTTCATGAGTCTTTAAGATATATTTAAGAGAACGATACAACACATTTCAAGTGGTAATCAATTTAGATTTATGAATGTTTTTTTTTTTTTGTATTTATTTATTTCCACAAATGGGCGGAACACCCTAGTCAGCGCAGCTGTTTTTCATAGGGGTCCTTAATTAAAAATACATGACAATTTTGTACAAAATAAAACATGACAATAAATAAATTAATACAAATTAATAGAACTAAGTTAATGATACATTTTTAACAAAAAAAAGAACAACAACATCCCCCTACCCACAAAAAAGATTACTATAACGGGGCCCTACCCTTTAACAGTACATTGTCCTAAAAATTCATCATATCTATCAATGTAGCGTTTTGTAATGAATTCAATCTTTTTTTAAATGTTTCAATCGATGGACTATACTTCATGTCGTCAGAATTAATATTATGCAGAGCGATAATATATAAGCCTCATAAATTACATTCTAAAGTAAAATCCATCTATACAATTATGCAAACACATACTTCAACGTGATCTAAATGAAAGCAAAACATCACATAATTAACGAGAGTCTGTAGTATCATACAGGGGAAAGCATAAATTCCAGAAGCACTTATAAACCATAACACCTTACCAGGCCCAGATATTGTTGCAGTCTCGTAAGTATTCTCTTTCAATGTGTGTCGCCAATAGTCAGTGTCAGTAATATTGATGGATATCTTGCTATCACGGTGTAATTATGCATTATTCTTTTTCGACGATTTTCTCGTTTAAACTTTACACAACTTTATTATACATACGTATCATATGCTGTCATGAACATTAGACAACACAGCTGAATTTAGAGAACAAAGAAAAATGACATGCAGGATGGGTGTAGTGGGAGCAATATTGTCAATGTTCCTTGTCGTTCAGTGTTGTGCATCGATATCGTTTGAATGTGCGAGACGTTATGAACTAGAAACAAACGAGACGGCTGTCACCGTTCAATGCATCGCCAATCAATACTTGCCAGCAACCAACGTGGTTGTTAAACTGATTCGACATAATAATACTGTGATCGGAGATTGTGTGTCTCAAGGCTGCGAACCGAAGCATTGCAATGTATGGTGTAACACTGGAGATGTACATGGAAATCATTTCATTCTCGAACTGTGTGGATTCAAATGTTTCTCCTTCAATATCAAAGCTCCACTGCTTGACTCTGACTATGGTGAGTACTACATGTCTCTTACACCTGGTCCTGGTCACAAACATCTCGTGTTGAATCTCACCACACATTCAACTATTGCCCAAGAAACTAATGCAACATCTAGTTATAACACAGTTTTAAACCACGATTCCTCACCGACACCGACTACAACCTTCCGCGGAGAAACACGACTGAAAGACGAGGAAATAAGATCCACTAAGTCTGAATTGTCGGAAGATACAGGACAGGCTATCTTCCAACAAACAACATGTATTACCTATACATTGACTGACCGTGTAGTTGAAATGACAGTCATTGCTGTGTTTTTCGTCATCAGAATATTGGTCTTGTCTGTTGCAATCATTTGCAGCATTAGCTCAATATTATATTTTTCTAGACGAAATAAGAGACTGAACATCGACCACCAGAATACCTGACGTGTTGACCTGTCTCGATCAAACACGCCTCAACGCCTCAACCACCACAACCAAATACAAATGCACTATCCGTCAACGGTAACTCTTTGATAAGTGACCCAGGGGTTGGCCTTCACACAACTACGTCATTGGGTGATTTCAAGTATGTTGTTTAAGGCCGGTGTTAGTGTTAATTAAACACAAACATCGGCCTTAAACACCACACTTGAGATTACTTCGTGCTAGGATGGTGTACACTGACATTGGGTGATTTCAAATATGGTGTTTAAGGCCGGTGTTAGTGTTTAATAAACACTACCACCAGCCTTAAACACCCATTGTCACTTCTTCATCAGGCACTATAATTGCCTCCAATGGTCTGTTGTGGCAAACCTAATATTGTACAAATGAACGAATGCCACTACGTCTGTATTTTTGGAAGATACAGAGCAGGCTATATTCCCACGTACAACTTGTATGACCTATACATTGACTGACCGTGTAGTTGAAATGACGGTCATTGCTGTGGTTTTTGTCGTCAGAATATTGGTCTTGTTTGTTGCAATCACTTGCAGCATTAGCTCAATATTCTTTTTTTCTAGACGAAATAAGAGACTGAACATCGACCACCAGAATACCTGTGTTAACCTGTCTCGATCAAAGACGAACGAGGCGCTTAACTTGGCTTGCGTGACGCCTCAACCACCACACCTGGTACAAATGCACTCTCCTTCAACGGTAACTCTTCGGTAAGTGACCCAGGGGTTCGCCCTCACACCAATTCGTCATTGTCACTTCTTCATCAGAAACTGGAATTGCCTCCAGAGGCCTGTTGTGGAAAACCTAACATTGTACAAATGAACGAATTCCACTACGAAGATGTGAGACAAAACGTGGGACAAGGTATCGCTCACACTGTAGTGTTGCCAATAATTGGTCTTGCCTATTACATAATAAACCATGATTCTCAGGATTATTCATGTGAGGTAGTCGTGGTTAAAACTTTCAGGATTAACATTATGACTTCACTCTCTTTCGTAATTAAGCAAGGAAAAGTCGTGATGCAAGCTTCTTGTTATTTCTCTGAATTCTGTCTTTTTTACAGACCGACTTTCAACATTATTATCCTTCAATTGCAAACGAGGACCCATCATCATCATTTACCGCACACGGAGGCGCTGCGGCAGCGAGGTTTCCAGATCAGTCAGGCCGTATCGCTCATTCTGACCTGAGGCATGATTTCACAAACAATTCCATGCGCTTAATCATTTCAGACACAGGAGAGGATGACGTGTCGATGTCTTCATATCATGACTACTGTCACATCGGTCGACGTGGTCGCTACCCAGGCGAAGTTGCTGCTCCAAGAAGTGATGACAGAATTCGCCCTGGCCGTTCTGCCCCCAGCTGCTCTCCTTTGGTTCCACTGGCAAAATATGACATTTAAGAGCAAGGAAGGGTTTTCATGGCAGATCACCCAAGCACAATCACTCCTTCCGACTCCAGCAACGCCATGCACCTCATCACATCAGCGTCTGAAGAAAACGACAGTCGATGTCAACATATCATGGTCGCTATCTAGGTGAAAAAAGTCACTTTAGGAAGTGATGATGGCTCTAAAGGGACTTATTAACATTTTTCAAATCATCAACATCCCATTGGAATTCTAGCGTTTTCCGCATACTTTTCTTTATTTGTATTAGCAATATAAGCATGGGACATCTTTCGTTTTTTTTTCAAACTTCCATTTCCCTCAAGATATTGACGATTGAAGTGTTCGGATATTTAATAATCAACTGGACCTTTTTAGCCGTGTACAAAGTAAGTGCAATGATTACATTAGTGAATGTTATTACTTTGAATTTCTCGGCCAAATAACATCTAATTTAAATATTTACACATTCCTTTGTGGACATATCAGATCACAACAATGACAATACACACTGAATAACAATGCATCACATTTTGCACTTATCAACAAAGTAACTAGATTGCTTTAAGCTTCATCAGACTGTCCCATTTCCTCTGGCAACTTCTCATACTCAATGACAAGCGTAGGTGGTCCCAGGGGCTAGCGGGGCAGCTTCTCTTGAGGGCTCTGCCAGAATATTCGGTCAAGTTTATCTGGAGGAGTTTTTCGATTCGTCTGACTACGACCTACGGAAGCCTCATGATGACTCAGAAATATATTCATAGCGGGAGTGTATATGCATGAAAAGTGGAACTGCACGGCTGTAACACTTAGGCAGGCATCCGGGGCAAGTTTCCCTTGTATATAAATTGTTTGTACATAGGTAGTGCTTATAGACAGTACTATAAAGCAATCCATACATGTATGGCCGAGGGCAATCGTCCAGCTTTGACCCATTTAAAAAAGCCCCATTCAATTACCCATTGATGACAATTATTAATGTGGTATACAGAAATATGATGTTATCGCTTCGATTCAATATAAAAGCTTCTGACATTGACTGGAGATGCAGCCCCCCACCTTTTGGCTTAAAACAAAGAAATACATAACCACAAAATAATAACTAAAATAACAGCCTAAATGTGGTCAGCACACGCCCCCCCCCCCCCCCCCCCCCACACTTTCAAAACCCTTCCACGGCTCCTGATTTTAACAAATTCAATGAATTGAACAGTAATATGAGGGGAATTGTCCGGGGGGTAATCGTCCGAGGGGTGGTTGTCCAGGGGGTAGTCACTGTATATGTATTGATATTTTTATGTTTTCGGACCCCTTTGAAAATCAGATATACTGAAAGGGACATCGCTCCTGTGAGAGGGAATAAATAAATGAATAAATAAATTACACAAAACTCACAATTGTAAACAAATCTAATTATATTTCAATTCGTATCTTTATTTAGTTCTACGTATTTCTTTGTTACTACATGTTTTTGTCTATGTTTTGGTATTTTGCGATTGGTGTTTGTGAGTGCAGTTAAACAAAAACAACAACGTTTAGTATAATCTGTACACTTACAGATTTGCAATAAAGATACATATTATCACGATCTATCTATTATGATATGCTTTTAATCCAACCTAACACGCGAGTTAAAAACAAAGCTAGATGTGGTAATTGATACTTAACGATTTTGTTACAACGTATGACACAAATCGTCAGAAAATAGATGGAATGTTCATGAATATATACATTTTGATAAACATCGTGGCCGTAGACATATTTTTTCACTTTGATGTGCTGTCATAGTTATCTTAGTTAGGTTTAAAATAAATCAACGATACCATAAATCAACTGAAACTAAAACTTGAGTTCATCAGTCTTTGATAAATATTTAAGAGAACGATAAAACACATTTTAAGTGGTAACCAATTTATATTTATGAATGCTTTATATAATGCAGAGCGGTAATATATAAGCCTCATAAATTACATTCCAAAATAAAATCCATCTATACATTTATGCAAACACATACTTCAAGGTGACCTAAATGAAAGCAATACATCACATATTTAACGAGAGTCTGTAGTATCATACAGGGGAAAGCATAAATTCCAGAAGCACTTGACCATAACACCTTACTAGGCCCAGATATTGTTGCAGTCTCGTATTGTCTTTCAATGTGTGTCGCCAATAGTCAGTGTCAGTAATGTTGATGGATATCATGCTATCACGGTGTAATTATGCATTATTCTTTTTAGACGATTTTCTCGTTTAAACTTTACACAACTTTATTATACATACGTATCATATGCTGTCATGAACATTAGACAACACAGCTGAATTTAGATAACAAAGATGAATGACATGCAGGATGGGTGTAGTGGGGGCAATACTGTCAATGTTCCTTGTCATTCAGGGGTGCGCTTCGATGTCGTTTGACTGTGCGAGACGTTATGAACTAGAAACACACGAGACGGCTGTCACCGTTCAATGCATCGCCAATCAATCCTTGCCAGCAACCAACGTGGTTGTTGAACTGATTCGACATAATAATACTGTGATCGGAGATTGTGTTTCTCAAGGCTGCGAACCGAAGCATTGCAATGTATGGTGTAACACTGGAGATCATTTCATTCTCGAACTGTGTGGATTCAAATGTTTCTCCTTCAATATCAAAGCTCCACTGCTTGACTCTGACTATGGTGAGTACTACATGTCTCTTACACCTGGTCCTGGTCACAAACATCTCGTGTTGAATCTCACCACACATTCAACTATTGCCCAAGAAACTAATGCAACATCTAGTTATAACACAGTTTTAAACCACGATTCCTCACCGACACCGACTACAACCTTCCGCGGAGAAACACGACTGAAAGACGAGGAAATAAGATCCACTAAGTCTGAATTGTCGGAAGATACAGGACAGGCTATCTTCCAACAAACAACATGTATTACCTATACATTGACTGACCGTGTAGTTGAAATGACAGTCATTGCTGTGTTTTTCGTCATCAGAATATTGGTCTTGTCTGTTGCAATCATTTGCAGCATTAGCTCAATATTATATTTTTCTAGACGAAATAAGAGACTGAACATCGACCACCAGAATACCTGACGTGTTGACCTGTCTCGATCAAACACGCCTCAACGCCTCAACGCCTCAACGTGTTGAATCTCACCACAAATTCAACCATTGCCCAGGAAACTAATACAACATGTAGTGATGACACCGTTTTTAAAACTTCATCATCGACATTAACAAACACATTCGGCGGAGCAACACGACTGATAGGGGAAGGCATTCAATCCACTAAGACTCTACCGTCGAAAGATACAGAACAGATTACCTTCTCACAGACACTCACTCACAACATGACGGTCAAGGATGTGGTGTTCATGGTCATAATATTGGCCCTGACTGTAGCCATAGTGTGTATCATTGGCTCAAGATTATATCTTTCTACTCGAAGTGAAAGATTTCACAACAACCATCCTAATTTCTCAGTTGCCATGTCGCGATCAAATACAAAAGAAAACATTAATATTGCATTGCATCATTTCCAGGTGGTCAGATCATCCCCGCTACCGGTAACACTTTGGTAAGTGACCAACAAGTTGGACTTCTCACAGCCATGTCGTTGTCACCTCGTCATTGGGCCCCAGAATTGCCTCCAAGGACCTGTCGTGGTAGCACTGATATGACGGGCGGAAGACAATCACAAGAGGATGATTGCACGCTATATGAAGCAAGTGACACCAACCCATTGACAACCGGAAGTTTGAATCGTATCCTGGTTATCCAGGACGATGTCAATGACAATGTAACTTCAGTGGTAGTCAATATTCAGACACTTGGTGCAGGCCTGCAGAACGAGGACACGTACAATACGATAGATGAGTGTAAACGCTACGACGTCAACAACAATGGCCGTAGTCGTGATAGTCAATGTGTTTCGCCTCAAGTACCGGTATCATTCGATGAGGACAACTCGGCAGACTACAATACCGACGATGATGATATGCTGCAGGCCTTGTATGCCAAACCAGATAGGACAAGCAATGTCAAACCACACAGTCCCACTGATGACACAGTGTTTTACTACGCTTTGAATCCTGACGAGTGGGACTATGAGGATACGCGACAGAACGTCGGAAACGGTACGGTGAGCATGTTAGTGATGCAAATATTTGGAATTGCTTAAAATGCAAAATTAACCATGTTTTCAAAATTGTTTTAATGAAATAGTCCATGACAAAGAATATCTTTTACCATTTTAACAGTGGGTATGCGATTTTTATATTTACTCGTAAATGAATGTAGACGTGAAAGGAATAGTTTAGTTTTGGTATAGAGGGCGCTGCACGAAATGATTGTGTTTGTGACGTAATATAGGTCAGATGTTAAAGAGCATACAGTTTGAGTGACATAATAAACTTTAGTTGATCAGAATCGGTTAGGAGACGGCTTTAGTATCTATAAATTTAACAATTTGTGGGGCCCCACAATAATTTAATAATTTGCAACCAGCCATTGGAAAAAGAAGGAAAAAAACGCTTACATTTAAAAAAGATTTACAAAATATGTTTTGAAATAGTTGTTGATGATATCTTTATTATTTTAATCATAATTTTAACAGAGCATCACATGCACAATTGTTTAATTTAAAATGGTTGATACCAATTATATTTTATAGAGCTCCCTCTTTAGTTTTAATGCTAACATGCTTTCTGCCTAGTAGTTTGTTATTTGTTATACATTTCGGGCATGGCGGAGTTATAACTATTAGTGTGTAATGTAATGGTGCAGCTTTGGGTTATTACAATTTAGTTTGACCAAAACTGTACCCTCTATACCGAAACTGAACTTTCCCGTCTAATAATCATGACTCTTTTGACGACCGGCTTACAACATGTTAACCCTTCCTTTTTAGACAAAGATTCATCAGTACCGTTCATCGCAGAAAGTAGCGCTGCGCCAGCGAGGTCACCAAATCGTTCAGGCACCATCGCTCCTTCTGACTCCACGAATGACTTCCCCTACAACGCCATGCGCTTCGTCGCATCGGCGCCGCCTGGGGAGAATTACGAATCGATGTCAGCAGATGATGAATATTGTCACCTTTCTCACCATGGTCGCTATTCAGGTGAGGTTCGTTCTCCAAGAAGCAATGATGGGATTCACTCTAATCATGCTCACCTAGGTCAGTCTTCCATTGTGACACCGGCGGGTGATGATGCTCAAGAGCAACGACGGGTTGCCATGACAGCAAGCAGAATAGATCCGAGGCACAGTTACCTGGATGAGTTCTTTGATTCTTCTGAATATGAGCAGCTGAACCTGCGCATCGGTGATGAGTAATATAATATGTTTGAGAGCAAGACCGGGCAGGAGTGAAAGACGCAGGAGTGAAAGACACAGGGTCATTAAGATCCCGACCACGCTGTACTCTTCTGACTATCGAAATGTGTGTCTGAAGCAGTATATGCATGGGCGTCGATCTGTCATTGATACCCATTCATCAGTGGGGCATGATCTATTCATTCATCCCCCTGATGAAAAGGTATTACGTAAGTATCGACGCCCATGAGTATATGTGACATTTATTAACTTTTATTTACATTTATTTTGATGAAATAATAATGTCCATATGTTTAAGTGTGTATTACTCACTAATGTAGATTAATAATACCTACTGTGACCTATGTGATGTCGCATATGCACATACTAGACTGTCCACTTTTCAGCATGTAAGGTACGCAAAGTATTTACACAGGAGTAAGTCAATGTAATACGATACGTAATAGCATTCTAGCGAGAATGTCATGCAGGTCAATATCAACAATACGAATTGATTATTGTAAGCTAACCGTATAGGCAGAGTAAACAAATACAAATTACATCACAATTATAGAAAAGTTACTCGCACTCTATACCATGCTTTGCTTCATAGATCTACTAGCAACCGCCGATGTTGATCTTTTTTAGACTGATGGACTTGATGTACTGCTTGTACTTGAATGATGAATGCCATATTTAGTGAGTATGTAGGCAATCTAGCTTGATGTTAATTCATGTTTATATTTCAACGGCATTGTTACATGTATTCAATGTTCTTGTGTATAATGTAATTTATACGTTTGTTCTGTTTTGTTTTCTAGAGTCTTGAAAGAAAAAAAAAATTGTACTTAATTAAATGTAAGCGTTTAAGGAAATGTATATGTACATAGTTATAAATAACACGTAATCAATATAACTAAACAAAAACATGTTGTGATAAACTAGCGCATACATATTGCACTATATCCCGGACATCTAAACATTTATAAATCAATACCTATCATAACGTTTGTAAAGCATTTCTAAAAAAGCATTTCGCGTTCAGCTTATCATATTGTAGTTTCAAAGAAAGTAAGGAAGCTTTTGAGAAACACATTCAAATTAAATGTGCGTTTCTATGATCTGTTACTTATATACATTGCATAGGATCCAACAATATAGCGTACACAACAATGTAAGTGTTTTAATGAAAATCAACACATAATTTCCACGTATTTCTTTCTTTTGTTCCTTTTGTATAAATAAGCATGAGTATGTGTGCTCGATAAGTACAATACACAATACTAATACAGAGTCCGTTTGAATTTCATAGTTCGTCTCATTAATATTGTGTTTTAAAAATACATTCATAATCAAATTAAATCGAAACAAAGAAATTTCGGCAAACGCCCACTCTTTCCGAACACTTTCGTAATGTTTTTATAGCACAATTTATGTGCCATAAACAAACCATCTAACAAACATGAAGATAATGATACATCTACTTTCAACTGGAAAACAACAAAATGGACCACAGGCCCACTCACAAAGATTTAAAAGTCATAACGTAATTCATCTTCAAAATCCTCCTTTAATTGATAAAGAACCGAAAGTAACAAATCATATGACATGTATAAGATGCGTGGACTGAAAAAAGTAGGACGTACAATAAATTATACTTAAAATCATATTAGCAACATCACATTGGCAAGCTCAAAATAGGTTGTGCTGCTTATTCCGGTGGCGCTTCGTTATTTTGTCATAATTGTAAAAGTTAGTAGTGTTAATAAAGGGATCTAGTAACTTTGAAAAAAAGTGATGAGTAGTTGATACAATATATATTATTGTTATCTGATATGTCCACTAGGTGTTGTGTACACATTCCAAGATAAATGGACTTTATATGGCCGAGTAATGAGCAAAAATGCAAAGTGACATTTACCAACTCATTGCACTCACTTTGTACACGGTTCTGACGATCCGATGAATAATTTGACATCTGAATACTTCAATCGTAAATACCTTTTTAATGAAAGGGAAATTTGAAAACCCGAAACCTGTCTCATGATTGTTTTGTTAATACGAACACAACAAGGTATGAGAGAACCGCTATAATTCCAATTGGATTTTGAGGATTTGGACAATGTTACTAAGTCCCTTTACTATGCATCATTATTCTCTCCACAATAGTCAGCAAGCAGACGTGGTATGACGCTTCCACAGCTTCTCTGGCAATATCTCATCAGAAATGTTGAACATATTATGGATTTTTTATTTTTTTTACATGGTTTGATAAATTAAATTAAATGAAAATGAAAAGAAAGAAATAAGTTTGTAAGGTTAATTTAAACATTGTGAATGATATTTATGCATATAATACATTCAATTTCATTAAAGACAACATAAAAAATTAAAACACGTCCATTGAAGGAGATTCGGGTCCGTAAAAGAGATTATAAATTATACCTGGTCATAAATCATTGACATGCCGATATAGTCTTGCAGTTACCTAATGCTTTTATATTTGAATGCTAGGCGACAAGAATAGCAAAAGCAAACGAACCAAATATCACAGCCACATCGTCTGTGACTAGTTTACCTAAATATACATTGAATTCGTTTCCATTGGGAATATACCGGTACTTCACTTTTAAAGCTGAATCCTAGAGGAACCAAACGAGAATAATGGAATACCTTATGCGTACTGTGTTGCCAGCATTGTCCATATTTCCTGTCGTTCATCCCGTTTTTTCGATGTCGTTTTAGTGCGAGAGACATTAGGCTATTTTCGCAAGTGTGGACGAGAACGAGTTTCCCATCCTCTAACGAAAGTATACAGGGTGGCCCAGAAATAACGGAACTGGGATTTTGCCATTGTGAAGAAACGTACATAATAGGTTCACTGGATAGATACCAAACAAAAAACCACTTGACCAAATTACTGTTGTTGATATCAAATTTCTTTTTAAAAGATTATCTATCCAGTGAACCTAGTTTGTATGTTTCTGTATGTTTCCGTTATTTCTGGGCCACCCTGTATAAGCAAGTAATATGCGTATGACGTAATACTCCCCGTTGGCATGCTTAACAATAGTAACTAGGTCCGTCAAACTCCGGCATACTTAGTGTGCCGTCAGACTAGAGCCACGCTCTAGCCACGATCTAGACAATAGCTGATCACAATCACTGGAATGTATCTGCAAAATGTCTTTTGTCCAATGAGGATCTGAATGGGAAGATTATCTCACATGTGTCAATAGATATCCTTCCATGAATGCACAGACAATAGCTCGCTGAACAAAAAGACTAGGTCGGCAAAAGACCCACGACCGACGACCCACGACCGCTTTTTAAGCTTTGGACATGTCGAAAGCGGTCGTGAGTCTTTGGCGTTCTGCTCTTTTGTTTAGGGAGCCATTGTATGTCCATGCATGAGAGGATATCCTTTTCACCTATGTGCGGATAATCCTCCCATTCATTCGTCATTTAATCATCGTTCGGACAATGCTTCGCCCTCCCACTGCCAATTTATGAATGGGGATTATGGGGATTAGGAGCGGCGCGAGAGCGTAGCTATATGTGACGGGAGGTATTAGCTTGCCAGACCTAGTTACTATACGTGCCTTCGCACTTGTTGCGATTGCAAGATCACGTGACAAAATTCTAGTACGGCCAGTTCGCCAAACGACCTAGCAGCCAACGCTTTGTGTATAATGTCAATGGACCCTTCACTTCCTGGCATGACACCCGAAACTAAATGAAGATATTTATTTCATGAATATTAATTTCATGACACTTTTCAGTGCTAATTATGCAAAGAGAACAACATCTGTCTAACATTTCCAACAAATTCGATCATTTCTGTCACAATTGTAATGCAACAAACTGAATTTTAATGAACATATTTCGATAACTCGAATGCACACTTATAATCACACGGCTCGCGGCGCACTGCATTGCATGCAATTAAGCTGCATGCAGTTCTGTCTGCATTGTGCGTACATGTACCCCGGGCCGCACCCGGGCCCGTGCTTATGAATTCGCTCGGGAAACTGCAACAAAACACAGTCTCAAATGAAGGGTAAGACTTGTCTTTGTATGGAAAAGCATTGAAATGTATTTTAGATATTCCATACTAGGGGGGAAAGCATATCAAGTTTGTCAGAAATGAATACCTTAGTAGTTAAATGTGGGTTTGATCGGGTTCTTGATTTCGTTCTGCAGTTATACGAAACACGAAACCAATGGGCCCAATTACATACGTTTGCGTGCAATGTACGGCGCGGCAGGCATGCATGCTAAGAAGAAAGGAGAGTCATTTTTGTCAATCAAACTCGAGTTGTATCCTTGAATTTTAAACAAATCGATCGTATTTCTTGAATAATCTGAAAATGTATGTTGTTCTCGATATATGTTAGGCAATGACAGTGTTATAGAGTTGATATTCATGAATAAATATCTTCATTTAGTTTCGGGGTGTCATGCCAGGAAGTAAAGGGTCCATTAACATTATACACAAAAGCGTCGAGGCTGCTAGGTCGTTTGGCGATCCGGCCGTACTAGAATTTGGTCACGTGATCTTGCAATCGCAACAACTGCGAAGGCACGTATTGTTAAGCTTGCCAACGGGGAGTCTGACGTCATACGCATATACAGAAACAGTCTATTGGATGTAGTCAACCCGTCCTGTTCACTATCTGTTCGATGCCTTTTCAACATTTTCGCTTTTAGTCAACACTCATGCCAAAACACTCACACACACACATACAGTTTCACACATACACATGCGCACCGAACACTTAAATACTCAAACTCCAACACAGACACACACACATACACACATTCAATCACACACACACACTTATATACACGTATACACACACGCACAAACAACCACTCCCGCACGCACGAACGCACTTGGACTCAAACAAACACAGAAATGCACACAAACACCCCACACATGCGCACACACAAACACAAACCCTTACACGCGCGTATACACACAAACACAACATTAATACAACTCCCACACAGACGCATACAGATACACAACACACACCACACAAACACAAACAAATGAACGCACACTCACAAATTCACACAAACACCCACACACGCACATCCACACGAACACAAACACACACGCACGGCGCACTCATCCACGCGAGCACTCAAAACAAACACAAACACACGCACACACTCAAACACAAAAACCCACGCCCGTACACAGGGGCGTCGATCACGGGGAGGTGGGGGGGGGGGAGGGGGGGGGAGGGGGCATGAGGGGGATATATCCCCCCCCCCCCCCCCGCAATATTTCAGGTGGGGGGATGGCCTGTATTATCATCCCCCCAATATTTGGGGTTCACAAATATTATATAATAACATTAAAACTAAGGAGCATTGGCCCCCCTCTAATGAATGGAAGCTGTTACTATAGTTCTTCTTTAAACCACTTTTTGATAATGTTAAACTACCCAAATCCAAAATCTTCCGGGGCTGCGCCCCTAGAACCCCAATTAAGGTTATTTGACCCAAGTCCCAGCCCTGTACTCATTTAATTGTTTCATTCAGGACTTCTATCTTGGTAAACTTTCAGATGATCCTGGCCCACTGTGCGTTTGCGCTTCGCTCACTAAAATTGAGCTAACTATGCAAAAGTTAATTGTATTTCTGGATATTACATGTAGGTTTTCCCGCTCAATTTCGCGATTTGTGACAATCAAATTGATATAAGGCGCAAACGAATTCGCGCGATTTGCGAACGCCGTGTCAAAGTAGCATTCCGAATTCGTAAATAGTCGTTCAAAATCACGTCTGAGCAAGTGAATTTGCACAAATACCATACCTTTTCATTAATGGTCATTCAAATTCGCACGTAGTTCACGCTGGCGCTACTGCACATTCGCGAATTCGAGTTCCAATAAATGAACTATCGTGACGAATTCGTTTGCACTTATTCGGAATTTGAAAGACCGATACCAACGATTACGTGGCAATGCATGAATTTTAATGGCCCTTAATGAATTCGATTGAAAAAAAGTGTCGAATTGAGCGGGAAAACCTATTACAAAATCCCCAAAGCTTCCGGGGCGGCTTTGCCAATGGACCCCCAAATAAGCTTTCCAATGTGGGTATCCTTTTGACTTATTCTATTCAGGGTTCCATCAGAATGATTGAAATCGACAGTATTTATCTATCAGGCTAAACTCCATCCATACTTGGACAGTGCCCTCATCATAAGAGGATGCTTGCAAAGTGCACTTAATAATATTCCAATCTCTAAACAGCTAAATCAAAAGCCAATTAACTAAAGAATAGTTAAATATATATATGTACGTATAGACAACATCTTTATATCTGGATATTACAAATCCCAAAGCTTCCGGGGGGCTCCGCCCCCTGGACCCCGAATAAGCTTCTCAATGTGGGTATATCCCATGACTGATGCTATTCAGGGGTTCCAGCAGAATGCTTGCAATGTGTATCTACCAGGCTAAAGTTCATATTGGACAAAGCCCAGCTCATAACATAATGCTTGCAATGCTGAATTCAATAAAAAGCTTTGGGGCCCCTTTAATCCCCCACCCACCCTCTCCCCCACCCCCCCTCCCCCCCCCCCCCCCCCCCCCCCTCAGCCACAAATATCCGGGCACACTACTGGGTTGTCGCTTCGCTCCCTCGCCAGAGATGGTCAAAATGACGAATCATCCCCCCCCAATGGCGAGAAGAAATCGACGTCGTTGCCCGTACACATACGCATATACACACGCACGCAGGCACTCGCATTCCAACAAACATGCAACACACACACACACACGTACATACATACACAAACGCACGCACGCACTCGCACTCAAACAAACACAAACAAACACATATACACTCACAAACACACACACGCACAGACGCGCACACACGTACACACTGCCACAAACCCACACATTCAAACACACACGCATACACCAGTTACATAATCCACCACATATACACACACACACACGTAAATGTTGATAGTTCTCTGATTACGTAATTCTGAAGACGGCGTACTAGATTTTCCGACGAACCTGAAATCGGGCATGAACGAGTGCTCAGATTGGCCAGACAACAAGAGAGAACGTTAGTTACGTAATTTCTCGCCTAAATGACGTCATTTCTTCTAGTAGGGCCCACAAATATGGGTGTTCACTGCAGTTTGGGGTACAATTGTTTTACTTGGCATACAAACTCCTTAGATCAAAAGAAGCAAATTCATCCAAAGAGACACTCTGTATACATTATGGAAATTAGGCCTAATTTGCATAGATACAGAATGTCTCTTCGGACGAATTTTCTTCTTTTGATCCAAGAATATATGTATGCCAAGTAAAACAATCGTACCCCAACATGCAGTCACGGACCCCTTAACTACCCTATTATTCGTCGTTCTCAGTTTGCGAAAATTCCGTATTATGAACTACAAAACGATGAGACGACTGTCAGTGTCCAGTGTACTGCTGCAGAACAATTCTAGACAGGATTTGAAAAACTGATATTGCATCGACCAGATGGCACAGTGATTGGCCGGGATTGTGGTTCTCAGAGTTGCGGTCCATATTACTGTTCTGTATGGTGTAATGCTGCAAGCGAACATACAGATCATTACAATCTTGAACTATGCGGACTAAAATTGTATCTTCAAGTACAACTACGCTCACGATACGAAAGACTGAACAACGATCTGCGGAATCGCCCAGTTACATTGTCACGGTCAAGCATAATTGAAGCGCTGAACATGACAGTGTTACTACAACCACTACTGACATCTTATTCAAGTTATCGCGAACTGACCACCAACGATAACTATATGGTAAGTGACCAAGGAACAGGACCTCGCTCACGGCCACATCAGCATCGGGCACCAGAAGTGCCTCCAAGAGCCTGTCGTGGCAACACTGACATTGGACAATCGCCAGTGGATGAGTTCATGCCGTATGGAGAGAGTGGGTCCAACCTGAACCCGATGGCCTCCAAACGCGTAGATCGTATCCATGTCAATAATCTTCACCGACTGCCGAGGCTCAGCAACTTAGTGCTGGTGCAAGAGGCCTGAATAACGAGATAGTGTATAGCACGATAAATAAAGCTAACAACAAGGACCTAGGTCAACGCCTCTTCCATCAACTGCTACGTGTACCCCTTGGTGATGTCTCGGTAGACTACAATACTCTCAATGATAATATGATAAAGAACAGGTATTGCCACACCAGAGAAGTCGAGAATGCATAAACCTCACGAGCTCACGAATTAAGCAATGTTTAATGACGTCATGAACACTGACGAGTGTCACTATAACGAGCTGACACAGAACGAGGTTCAGTCTGCATTCTTATGTTGCTAAAACTTGATCATACTTAAACTTGCTAAATCATGTTTCCAAAATACTGTTGAGTAAAGTATTCTGAGTCAAAGGATTTCCTTCATTGCGGAAATCGATAGGATACCATAAACGTTAGAAGTATGATTTATTTTGACAACCGATATAAGGCGAGGTTTCATCAGCATCATCAGTGAAGCGCTGCGGCAGAGAGGTCGTCTGCTCTTCCAGGCACCGTTGCTCTGCGTAACTCTATTAATGGCTTCCACACATGCGATGCACGTCATCACAATAGAGAAGCCTGCTAATTGATGTCAGCAGATGATGACTACAGCTACCTCTGTGGCCATAATCGCTTCTCAAAGTGAGGTTTCTACTCCAGGAAGCAATGTCGGCTTTCGCCATGACCGTAACCAGTCTGTCCAGTCCTCACCGGCGGGTGATGATTCCCTAGAGCAAGGAAGGGTTGCCATGGCAACAAGCGGAACATATCCGAACCAAGATTACCTGAATGAGTTATTTGATTCATCTGAATATTAGCCGCTGAACCCTCGTATACGTGAGTACTCTTGGCGGAGTTTCACGTAATCCCTTGGGTGATCAAGATATCGCCCAAGCTTTACCGTTCTAACTTTGGCAATGTGCGAATGTAGTTATGTGATACATTTTATTAACTGATTTATTTATTCATTGTTCTCTGTAATCTGTCAATATTTTGAATTATGTGTTACTCACCTATGTGGATTTACTAGTCAGTTCACTGTTACACAAGCGTAGTGTTAACATCACATTAAATGTTAAAGGAATAGTTGAGTTTTGGTATAGACTGAGTGTCATATTCGAAAGAGCATACCATTTTAATGACAGAAATGCCTGAAATATCCATATATATAACCATATTTTGTTATTCTTATGGGGCCCCAAAATTATATGATCATTTTGAACCGGTCGTTAAAGATGTTTTTTAAATGCTTCCTCTTAAAAAAAAAGTACATACGAGTTGATTATTTTTCAACAAAACATCACATGTACAGTATTTTAATTTGAATGTTTTCAACCAATAAGCATGTTGCTTTCCTTTCGAGCATAGTGTAGCTATAACTTTAGTTTTAAAGCATTGGTGCAGGTTTGAGTAACATTACTAACATTCAGTTTGACCAAAGCTGTACTCTCTTTACCAGGACTCAACTATCCCTTTAGTGTAAGATAATGCATAGCATTCTATTGAAAATTTCATGACAACTTTCAGATAATTTTAAAGGCAAAACAATAAACAGGGTTAACAGCGTAAACAGTATAGGTATACACAACAAATTGAATGAAATTGGATCATTGAACAAAAAAAAAAAAAAAAACCTCATTGAGTGTAACGAAAGCGTGGCAGAATGATGACTGTTAACCGTTCGAGATTTCGTCGTTGGGCAATTAAAAGGACAAATTGACGGTATCGATAGCAAAAAACGATACTTACTTTTTTGGAAGAAACAACATTTTGACATTTTGGGCAATAATATTTTTAAAATGCCAAATCCAGTAATCTTGTTTAGTGAAACAGTTATGTAGGCTATAAAGCAATCAAGTCGTTTAATTTGGCCTACGCTCAGTTCTTTTTAACGGAGTTATTTACGCATTTCTGAATTTGCCCTTTTTACATGCACGATATCGCGTCGATATTGGGCATGAAAAAGGACAAAATGCGTATTGCCCTTTTACGCGCATTGATAATGCACAGGCAATGCGCGCAACTTGGCGCAATAATGGGCAGCTAAAAGGGCAAATCCCTTTTTGTCCTTCGTATTGCCCATATGATATATATTTTTGATTTTCTCAAAAAGTTGGGCACATATGGGAATTCTAAACATATCATCGGATAGGTTTTAAAGAACTCTATCTGAAAATAAAATAAAAACAAAATCGATATTCGACGATAATATCGGCCATTTTGCCCTTTTTATTGCCCAGCGACGATTTATGTTGTTATAGTGTTTAACCAACTCAAAACTATCCCTTTTGGTTGAGCTATTCCCTGCTTGATTTCACAATCCCCGTATAGTAAATACAGGACCCATGAGGCTCCGGTAGGCAATGAGAAACAAACCCAATATCAAACTAGACTTGAGGAGGGCACCAATCTAAGGGATCAAAGCCTCATATTTAAAGTGACTATAAATAACATCAATTAAATCAAGTGGTTGCGTGTTGGCGTAAACGTAATAAAACATGATGAATCATACTTTTAACGACTAAAAATGTATGGGTGTATATTTTACTTCCTGCTCATTCGCTGACAGAGATTAATGTCAAATTATCTTTCGCTGAAAGTGAAATTAACCACTCATACACTCTAGGAGTTACATGAGGACTACAGATCCACATAAGAGATTATAAATTTCGCACGCATCTTGATGATATGACCATAAAACATGAACATGCCTAGATTTGCAGATAATAATTTTTAAAAGTTAGTCGACTTGAATCAGCACCAGCTATCAGTCTAAAAAGCGAAGCCACGGTATCTCTGGATATTGGCCGTAATACTCTCAACATACTTTTGATTCCTGCTTGGAATACGTCTGGTTCTCCAATTTCAAGCTTAACATCCCCACCATTGCTTACTGAAAATAATGGAATGCCCAATATATGGAGCTGCGTTTGCAGCATTGTCTTTGCTTCTTGTCGCTCATCCTTGTTTTTCATTGTCTGTTCAGTGTGAGAGACATTATGAAGTGGAAACCAACGAGACGGCTGTCAGTGTACAGTGTATTACGGATCAATACCTGACATCCCATGAGTTTTATATCAATCGATCTGATGGCCTTATGATTGGAAAATGTGGCTCCAGTGGTTGCAGTCCACACTATTGCACATTGTGGTGTAACACTGAAGTCGAACAGGAAGGAGATCACTTTACGCTTGAGCTCTGTGGATTTACATGTGTTTTGTTTACAATCAATCATCCACTGAAAACTGATTACGGGGAATATTTTATTTATGTCGACCCTGCTAACACATATCTCGCCTTGAACCTGACTAATGCTACAGCTACTGAAATGAACGGGAAACCAACTATTGACAATGCATTACAGCACGGCTGCTCCAAAACAAATGTGACAAATGGACCTAAAAAGATTGACGCCTCACCATCTACTGTAACTTTCGTGTCAATAAGTACAAATACATCTTCACAACTTCGTACAGTCCCTGCAACTTCTACTCGTCCAAAAGAAAACACAGACAAGACCATCAGTGACAGTTATGTCTTCAGCAGTTATAATATGGTTTTCATAGTCATTATTTTGGTATTGTGTGTGGCACTCATATGCAGTATTGGCTCGGCGTTTTATCTTATGTCGCGAAAAAACACACGTAGTGAAACACTAAGCAGCGACGACCAGAATCAACAAGCTGCTTTGTCACGTTCAAACACAGTTGAGACTATTGGAATGGACTCCGTGACGCAACATCCGCCACAGGCAGATTTCCTTAGCGTTAATGCCACCCGTTATCCTACGTCATGGCCATGTCATCAGGCACCGGAGTTGCCTCCAAGAAGCAGCCGTGACAACCATGACATCACGGACACGGGACTATTTCCGGTGGATGACTGCACACCATATGAAGAGAGCGGGGGAAACTTCAACAAAATGACCGCTGTACGTGATGGCTATCGTGTTCAGATTGGCCATACAAATGACCATGTGTCATCATCGGCAGTCGATATTCAGTCTCTTGGTGCCGTTGGTGGAGGTCTTCAGAATGAGAACACTTACTGCACGGTTGATGATTACAAATGCAATGACGTCACCGGTCCCGAGGCCAGTGGTCACCGGACCTCGCATAACCTATCGACTTCAACCGTCGAGGATCTGTCGGTAGACTGCAATACTGCTGATGATGGCATCCTTAATATGCTGTATGCCAAACCTGAGAAGAGAAAGAGGGTGCAGCATCAGCAGGTTCAAAGTAACTTGCCTATCAACTGGTCTGAAAATGCCGACAGTATTGACTACGATGACCTCAGACTGAACGTAGGTAAACAAAATGTTTGCATTGTGTTATTGTCAATATACGTTCAATTCTGGACTTAACACATGGTGAAGCAATGCAATGTTAGCACAGTACAATGTCCACTAAATTATATTTATTTATTTTCACCAATCTTTCAAAACCTGCGGTCAATAATTCATGAAAGGTAACATTTGATATTGTCCCTTTGGCGATATGAATCCTGACTCCTGTGATGATCGATTATTAACAAGTTTATCCTACGATATCGGATGGGATCCCACCAGCAGAAAGATCCACAACGACCGCACATTCTCAAGGGCGTCCAGGCATCCGGGCTCCCTCTGATATCCACAATGACAACGTCGCAGACGACTCGCGCCTTCTTGTATCTGCGTCTGGAGAGAATCGCGATGCGATGCCAGCAGGCAATGCGTACAATCATCTCCGTTGCTCTCCGGGAGACATCCCCACTCAAGGAAGTGGTTACGACGTCTCCAATGACCTCGGGCAGTCACTGGCGACCCATGATTCTGTACAAGCTGGGAATTTTGCATTGCTGGCAATTGGGGGAGCAAGCGGTAGAGTTCCATCCGACGTCTCGCGCAGAGTTCCAGGCCAAGTTTACCTGGATGAGTTCTTTGATTCGTCTGACTATGAGCTGCTGAATCCGCAAACTGAAAGGGAGTAGCGACAATACATGGATAAACAATATTTATCAAATAACATTTTATTTCATCTTATAAAAATTAAAAAGCGAATTAATTTTCTGCAACGCATAAGTTTGAAAAAGTTAAATATGATTATTGTTTGGTAAATTGTTAGTTATTATTTCACTCATCCCCGTAAATATCCGGAGAAAATGGTCCCTTCAATAAACCATTACGTCATCATTCATGACCTCGAACAGCCCACTTTGTTTCCAGCGGCGACTGATGAATCTCGAGGGCAAGAGATGAATATAACCACCGCAGGGAAACTAGAGAGCGCCACCGAATTCCTTGATCAGCGAAATCGGTCAGAATTTCGTTTCTAGATGAACTATAGATTCATCTGCTCATGAGCTCATAAAGCCGTGACTGCCGACTGCAACAGAAATAACAGTGGTCTTTGGAAGAAAGGTGGGATGTTGCTGTCAAGGCAACCAGGGGAGTGACAATGTCTATGTTTACTTGGATGAATTGTTTTATTGGACTGACTGCAGAACTGGCTATGATGCCGCGGGATGTAGAATGATATCACCGAAAAAAAAGTATGTTCGACTTTGACTGTAAATGTAGATGATTTTCTCTTTTAGAAATTTACTCGATTATTTTCCTGCTTCCCTCGGCCAAACGTTCTAACATACATTCTTCGTGAACATTACATTATTCTGTTGAAAGGTGTAACCTTACTTTTCTTATATATGAATGAATGGAATACAAGATGACTGTAATTATCTCTATGAACACGCATGCCTGTAAATAAGCTTATTAATGTATCACGTTTCATGTACATGATTATGATTATGTTATGTGTTCTTCGGGCAACCTAAACCTTGTTGATGTTATTAAAGGGGAAGTTTAGTTTTGGTAAGGCTGAACTTTAGTAGCCGAAACCTGCACAGTAACATTATAAACTAATAGTTATAACTCCACAATGGTCGAAAGGTATACAAAATTACAAACGACTAAGTAAAAAGCCTGTTATCATTCAAAAAGAGCCATTAGAACACAAGAGGGCGCTTTTTAAAAAGGCATTGGTTTCAACCATTTTTTCATACAAAATTATGCATGTGATGTTTTATTGATATAATGATTAAATAGCAAGATCATCAACAACTATTTAAAAAACACTTTTGAACATTTTTGAAAAAGTGCAAGCATTTTTTTATTTTTTTATAAAATCATCTTATTATTTGGGCCCCAAATAATTATAAGATCAGATATATTTATTGATATTTCAGCCGTTTCTGGGTCGATTTTTACCAAATAAAGTTTATTCTGCCATTAAAATTGCATGTTCTCTCAAATTCGACACTCAGTTTTTCATTACCTCACAAAAACAATTGTAATGTGCAGCGCCCTCTCAACCAAAACTAAACTACCCCTTTAAACACCTTGCTCAATTGTATTATAGTTAAACTCGCTGTATCACTGAATATATCATAACAATGACGTTTTAGTAATTATTAAGTTATCTTACGACGATTTTCATTTAACAGGCCATTTAGATACATGTATCTCAAACCAACGATTACACATTGTATTCAAGATAATTTTATTATGTGTTTACCTAAAATAAATTCGGATTGGCAAATAAATAACGAAATTATAAATTGAAAATGTTTCCGCTCGATATTATAGAAAATAACAATTAAAAAGAATAATGAAGAATAATTGCATAATATTCCAGGATATCAGATAAAAGATTCAGCCTGTAGTATAAACTTTCTTTCAAAATACTCAGCATTGCATATTTGTTATGTTATCGATGTTTGTAAATTTCGTTGATTAACCATAACATTAATTATGTTACTAGAAGGAAAAATCTGCAAATAACATGTGTATATAATGTAATGATAACATACTTCGAAAAACTGCGTAGTCACATCATGACAAGTAAAGACTTTAGCTAATATTGATTACGCCAAATGTTATTTACTAGCACAATAAATTAACTTATTATTGCGAATGACATTGTATTTCAGAACAGTGTCTCCAATGTTCCATTCATTCCGTTTATCTATTTGCCGTGAATGTTTGAATTTCGTGTTTGTGTTCGCCTGTGAGCAACATACACATTTAAACCAACAAGTAACCTTCCAATAGGAAAACAAAATATGCCGAAGATGTAATACTCCTAAAAAATAGGTTGACATTCATTTTGATGTTGTTTTTCGATATGACATTGAGGGGTCAAATTGAGGGTGACGGTGGCTATGAACTCTGAAGGGTGGGCGACATGCACGTGTACCATAGTCTTTACGCTCGGAAAATGTCTAATTTGTTATACAATACATCATATCGGAGCACTGACTGTTTTCATTGACGGTTCAAAAGGGTTCAATTTGGTTTATACAGTGTATGCAACTTGGTACATGTTTGTCCATTGCATCATTGACAATACGGGCAAGTGGTAATAGATTCACAAAATAAAGAAATAAGCAATGGAAATTGTAAAATTATTTGTAATTTGCTGTTAATTTGCATGAGTTGAGAAGATGAATATACTGATTACATATGTACAGGCTTCTCTGAACTTGTTATAATTAGAGATGCTAACAACATCCGAGCAATTTACTAAGAAGGAACGTGTGGCATATGCAATATTTTGACGGTTTGTTGCTAGTTTCCATGCAGTTTTAAACATTGTGGATCATTTATGAACAAATGTGATATTAAACACAATTTATCAAATAACGTTTTATATACCACATACAAGAAAGACATCAATGTAATTATATATCAATTTGTATACAGGTTGTACTGAGTTTGGATTAATATTCATTGTAATTATACTATATTGCGTACGTGTTGTAAGTTTGAATAACTTTAAATGCAGTAGATTAAACATTTCAATCAAGCAAATATTTAAGTAATAAAATATACAGATTGCACAAATCATTTGTTTCCTATACATGTCCACATTATTTGTATAATTATGTCAGCGTTAGAAAATATAATTATTTTATTATTCGAAATACAGGGAAATGTACCCGAAATTTGAAATGAACAAACAAATAAGGGTTTCCCCGGAATTCGAACCCTAAACCTCATCCCAGGAAAGCTCGAACGATGCTCTACGAACTGGGGTAGAAAAGCCTTCGCACTGGTGTTCGTCTCCGAACCTCTTTCTATATTTCAGAATAATACGGATATATGTTATGAATTGGGGTAAATATTAATCTTAAAAACTAAAAGAGTATGATTTATCCATCATAACTTTACCTAACATCTACCTGAACCGTCTTCAATATCAATTGTTGAATTGTACAATAAAATACCCTTCATATTCATATTTGGCTTCTTTGTTTTGTGTCTGCCTTTTAAGCGTGTATTTGTGTGTGACCTCGAGCTATACACAATGTTACGTTTTTATATGATTTTTCACAAATAAATGTACAAAAAGACTAAATGTCAAAGGTTGTGTATGTGTTAGAAACAAAACATATATAAAATCATCTTGGGACTCTTGCTTTAAATGGACTCAGTAACATTGGCCAAAACTTGTTGTAATTATATTAACAAAATAAGCATGGGACCGGTTTCGGTTTTACGAATTACCCTTTTGCTAAAAAGATATTTACGATTCCAGTGTCCAGATGTCAAACTATCCACTGGATCGTCGAAACCGTGTACAAAGTCAGTGCAATGAGTTAGTGAAAATCACTTTGCCTTTTTGCTCATTACTCGGGCATATAACGTCCATTTAACTTTATATGTTTACATAATACCCAGTAGACATATTAGATAACAACAATATACATGTACATTATATCAACCATTCATCACTTTTTGCACATGTCAGTAAAATTACTAGATCCCTTCAAATTAAAGTATAAAGACTGCCTGTGAAAAAGTCTGACAAATAGAATTAATAAAGATTATATCGCAGGGCAGAGCTGGATACGCCCACACGGTACAGCAAAACCTACCCCTGAATAACCAGTAGAGTTGATCTTAATAGGCTGTCTCACGCCCCTGGTCTAAATAAAGATAGAAGCACCTTGGAATTTGAAGATCTAAAGATAAATCATGATTTACACCCTTTCTCCATGATAAATTATGATATATATGTACTTAACAAAGGGAACACTTTGTCAAGCGAAACACTAGTTTGAAGATGACTACATTAAACACACACATAAATCAACAAGACTTTTCAAAACTTTAACTCAATGGTACTTGAAGTCATGAAACAAAAACTTTCTAAGGAGATTATATACAATTGTTACATGCAGAATGCTTACAACTAAACCCATAAATAGAAGAGGAATGAAACTTGAAATATAACCTTAATTAGAGAAAGTCCTTGGATTACAACACAAGAGAAGTAATAAATTACGGACTAGAATACACATCTCATACTGAGCTGTTCAGCGTATGTGATGGTATCTAAAATTAGCGTCAGTCAACATGTTCACTCAGAATGAGACTCCCATCATTTGCCCACGGCTTCTCTTACTGCTTGTGTCGCACTTGGAATTATATTCCACTTTATAACGCTCAATAACTAAAGGAAACCAAGCGAGAAAGATGGACTACCCAGCCAGTGCTTTGTTTGCAGTAATGTCATTGTTTCTTGTAGTACATTCATGTTTTTCGTTGTCATTTCAGTGTGAGAGACGAAATGGCACACGTATCATTGTTCACTGTTTGGCTGAAGGATACTGGGCAGTAAATGAGAGTCTTCAATTGTATCGGCCTAATGGTAAAGCGATTGGTCATTGTGATCCCGTGTTCTGTTCGGAAGGTCGATGCTACTTGTCATGTCAGAATGAGGAGGAACTTAAAGATCATTTTAATATGAACATGTGTGGATTAAACTGTTTTTCATTCATCATAAGAGATCCTGTGGTAGACTCTGATTACGGCGAATACTATATTTCCTTCGACTCTTCTGATAAGGTTCTTGTATTGGACCTTACTAAATCTTTAACGGAAAGCACAAATACTACGGAAACGTCGACTAGAGAACATGTTTATGCCAATTCCTCCTCTGCACCAATAGTCAATGTTTCAACCAGTTTGCTTGACTTCGATACTACAGAACTGAGAGATTACGAAATGCAATATACTGTGTCTGTGCTGTCGAATTATACCACAGTGTCCCAATGTCAGCAAGAAACATGCTCGACACATTCGTCAATTGGTAATGAAAACGAATCAAACAATAATGATATAATATTTAAAGAAGTTTTTTTCAAAATCATTATCCTAACATTATCTTTAGCGCTCCTGTGCACTTTCGGAACAGGATTGTTTCTTCTGGCGCGTAAACGCAGACGAATTGAAAGACTGAACCGAGACCTGCAACACATTTCAGTTGCCCTGACACGATCAAACACAGCAGAGGCGCTCGATATATCATCCAGGATACCGCAGCCGCAACTAACACCCCTTGCAAGTAACAATGCCCATCCTGCCACTGGTTATCCTTCGATGGATCATCAGGCCCCGGAGTTGCCTCCAAGGACCCAATTTAGTGACCCTAGCAGAGTACATTTGCCGATAGATGATTGCTCGCCATACGAAGAGAGCATGGGTAACTTCAACCCTGTGCCTACTTCACGTGTTCCTGACCTACAGATTGGTCAAGACGGTGGAAGCGTACAGAATGAGAACACGTACTGCTCAGTGGATGATTGTAAACGGAATGAAACCACCAGTCTGGTTGCGAGTGGTCAGAACATATCCTTTCCAACCGTCGAGGATCTATCGGTTGACTGCAAAACTGCCGATGATGATATGCGGAGTATGTTGTATGCCAAGCCAGAGAAGAGGAGGGTGCGGCAACATAATTCCACTACTAACTTCTCATTTTCTGCAGAAGATAATGAATCTGAATATGACGTCCTTCGATACAACTTCGGAAAAGAATCAGGATGCATTGTGATGTGGCTAATATTTCGTCAGCACTATCATCTTAAAATATCGTGTAACAGCACGGGAAAACATGTAAATCGTCAATCAAGGGTCGGCATTTCTTTTCGGCGCAAAATTACTTTCACCTATGCTTTGATAATTACTGAAATGTAAAAAACTATTCATAATGTTTTTTATAGGAAACCTGACTGGTTCGCTGACCGGCTTTTAACAACTTTGTCCTACGATGTCGGGTGGGCACCAAGCAGCAGCTTCTTCAGACATCCGCGCTCCTTCTGATCTCAACAACGACCACGAAACTGACGACTCGCGTATTATCGCATCAGATTATGGAGAGAATCTCGACGCGATGTCAGCAGGTAATGACTACAGTCACCTCCGTCACTGTCCGGGTGATACTCCTGCTCCAATCTGTGGTGATGACATCTACGCTGACGTCGGGCAGCCAATCGTGTGTTCACCTGCGACCCCTGCTTCTCTAGGCCATGATAGTGATGTCTTGCAGGCACGCGGAGGAGCATGCGGCAGAGTGTCATTGGAACCATTAGGCAGAGATCCTGGACAACTTTATCTGGATGAGTTCTTTGATTCGTCTGACTACGAGCTGCTGAACCCACACATGGATCGGGAGTAACATACGTCTTAACATAGCAAGAAGTGGAGAGGGAGAACAGAAAGGACTGGATAGTGGGAAGAGATAAAGGGGAGGGGGCGGTGCGAATTGTGAGAGATAATAGTTTTACTGAATACTCTGTCTGAGAATGCTGCCCGGGTTTTTTACAACATTTAGCAGAGATCCGGGCAATATTCATTTGAGGAATTATTATGTACAAACGCTATGATCTTGAGCAACTGATTCAGTTACTATGGTGTGATGGTTTGAACAATATGACATAATCTCTTACAGCCGGCTTTACTATGTACAACATGTAAATATATAATGAATTCTTAGATAGTGTATTTTGGATTTATTATTACTTTAACTGAAGAATTAGGGAAACTTGTGGCCAAACGTCATGTTGTGACGCCGTGCGTGTGCGTATATGATCATATACAAAGTAATCGCTTGCGCTCTGAGTCTTTTTGAAGAGCGTATTATCGCATAAATACACGTGCATTCACAGTGCATTCATATCATAATATTCACGGGTCGAATGTGAACGGACAGCTCCAAGATGGTAACGTGATGAAGCATCCGTTTCACACTTAGCATTATCTTTCAGTACCAAGTAACATTTCATGAACTTACCTGATCCAGTTATCTAGCAATTGTTTATAAAGATGTTATTCCACCTACATTTTCTACAGCGAAAGAGTAGGCAGCCTGGATGTCTAAACAATTTATTTCATGTATGTATCATATCGTTAACATTATGGACAAATTTGATAATCATTTAATAGCATTCAGAGGGTTAATGCAGTTATGACAGTTACATACATGTTACACCCAAACGATTTTAAATTATGTCCATGTGATCTTCATGTATGATGCTGATACTGAGAAGCATCAAAAACACTCTTACAATACATCATTCATGCGAGTTATCAATAATGCAATGTGTTTAAATGCTTACTTATACAAGAATGTCACGATCGTTTCATAAAAGTAAATTGCAAGTGCTATTATATTCGATATTTACTAAACAAACTAAATCACAGTTTCAAAGTCCATAATAATAATAATAATAATGATATATAACATTTATATAGCGCTTAATACAATGTTTCTAAGCGCTTTATTATTACCATTGGTCATCAGGTACAGGTCAAACCCGCACAATTATCTTGCGCACCATCTCAACTCCCTGGGGAGCATACTAGACCAGCAGCCCACCGGGCGCTGAAGGCTAATTAACACCCGACCAAGTACCCATTTATACTCCTGGGTAGAGAGCAGCAATGTGGATTAATTGTCTTGCCGAAGGACAAACGGAGTGGGCTGGGTTCGAACTCGGGATCTCGAGATCAGAAAGCGCGCGCTCTACCGATCGTGCCACACCACGCCCATCAACTATTATCATTATTACGTGATTTGTATTTGGTGGTATTTATGCACTCTTGTTTTTGTCAGTTGGCAATCAAATAAGAAAACATACATATTATAACAAAAATAAATTGTACATACAGTATTCACTGAATACAATGTTTGGGAATATATCAAGCAAAATGAAAATTGTAAATATAAGATATTTAATATGCAACATTTATTATATTGTAACGGACTATACAACGTGCATGCACATTTGATATATGGTATGATTAAATAGCTGTGCATTTAGGCCAAGAACACAACCAAACATACACTTCTGTTAATGGTCTTAGACTTGTTGGAACCGTTACTGTGTTGACATTTAAGGTTATCTACGTTTAGTAACTAAAGTCAATCTAAGCATGAATGAAGTAAGACATTTGAGTAAAACAATATGCATAACTTTTACCAATATAGATATTACTTGTACAATTTTAAATTTCTTGTAAAATTATGCATGCGGTTAATTCAATATTAATTAAAAAACCATCACGTTTAGTAAAATTACACATGTGCTAATGTTATATGTACGCTTTAAATATATTGTGCATATTAATAATGACAAATCAATACTCAAGTTATTGGAACATCTATGCGCTTGTCTACATTCACTGTATTTAAAACTCAATCATGCTGCAAAGTATTTGCATTCACGTTCAAAATAAATCATATTTGAGCACAATATATTCAATGTCTACTTTGCTCTCAATTTGTTTCCTCTGCATGGTTGTTTATGTGAGTGTTTAGCGTTTGTGATAAATCGCATTCCCTGTTATTTAAATATGATGCAAGGCAAGGCAAAATAATAATTGACGGTAATATCACGAATCACAATCTATTTAATACATTACATCAATAAAATATATAAGAGTAAAACCAACATTCTGAGAAAGACAAATCCTAAGAGGAAACTATCAGACCCAAAAGTGCTCAACCATGCAAAGTGGCCATAGATATAGTGTAAATCCTTAATAAAAACAAGTCACGACGTACCGCTTATGTAGATCCACTCAAAGTACGATTTATGGAATGGCCTATTAAAGGGACAGTCCCTCTTTTACAAAACTTCTGAACAGTTTCCAGTTGAAGGATGGGGATGAATGAAACACACACAAAGAAAAATAAGATCGAACAGCCCTATAATTTGGATTCTACGAATGAAAAACGAATGCGTCCCTCCATCAGACTATATATCGGTCAATAAAAGACTTTAACTGATTTAGCATAATATTACAACTATATATTGTACCTTTTCTTGTAAAGGTATCTTGAAGCCGACATTTGTAAAGATATGTCACGGAAAAAAATCTCAACAATGAAGAATATGTAATTACATGTAGTCAGTTTAAGCGAGGTTTAGTTATGTTGCCTAGTGTGCGGTCATGCTATTCTTATTATTTTGTCCGCGGGTCACGTAGCTAGCGCTGGTCACGGAGGGGTCACGCATAGCGTTGTGGTACTTCGTGGAATTTGTGTACGAACTTCCTCACTAGGTGGATATACATATAATGCACAATAAACCGTCGTCCAACGGTTTATTAGTTTTAGGTCTATAACACGAAAAAGAGATTTCAAGCCCTAATTTTTCGGGCATACTATTAAATGACATTTTCTTTCAAATAAAACAGACAATGACCTTGCAACTTTTGAAATTTGGCTTGCAAAAGAAGGAATGTCCCTTTAATACTATCTATATATGCGGGAAATGAAATAACGATTAAATGGCGTTGCATGGATAAGAAAGTGATAGTAACAACTCGAGGCTCAGAGAAAACAAGATTTGACGAAAACGTTTTATTTTGTTTTTACTTACGATCAAAATGCATTAATCCTAATGGTACCGATCAAGGGGGCATGGTGAGCGGATTAGAATGAAAATAAGGGCTAAACTTAATGTTTATTGCTAATGGAGCATAATCCACAATCACATTCATCATCATCAGCCATATCGTGTGTGTTCGTTTGTGTCTGACTTTGTCATACAAAGCCATAATTATCAACCGTCAACATTTATTTATCATCAGCATTATCATCAGTTTTTAAAGTAATTCATTAGTATCATTGATACGTTTTTATTCAAACGTGATATCTGGGACTTCAATATAGTTGTAAGATTCTTGTGAGTTACATGCTTTTGTTGTGGAAAAATTGAAACTAATGTTCAATTTTACCCCCGTTCGAATAAGAATACAATGAACAATCGATTTCGAGTTCGGATACACGAGCCTACAATAAAAAAAAAGCGTTCCGGAACGTAATTCAAGTCAATGTTTTTCAATCATTTTACAGAGTTTATATGGATCGCTTTAGCTATGAACATAAGTACAGTATATACACATAGTATGCATAGTAGACATCAACTTTGAACACTAACGATGAAGTCCGAAAGTATTAAAGGTCGGACAATCTTAAAACACGTAAGGAAGGCGCTAACTGAAGACTAAATCAAAGGCCAAGGGTGAATAAGACGTCCTCAGTTGTCATGGTTGACCAGAAACTAATGGGTAAACAGTTGTAGGGCTGATTTGAAGATGTTGTCACGCACTCATGGTGAGAACGAAGCACCTAGACCTAGGGGATCTGAAGATTTATCATTAGCTTCATCTAATTTCAATACCAAATTATATCAAACATAAGCGTTACTATAGTGTTAAACCAGGTTCGTAGCCAGGATTTTTCTAGAGGGTTGCGTAATTTACAAAAACAGGACCAAGACCAATCGCGGCCGAGACCAAGACCACTAGTTGGTTCGTGTAAGCGAGAGGGGGGGGGGGGGGGGGGGGGGTGGGGGTTCCAACGCCCCCAAACATGTCAAGGCCCAGACGGGACCACTGGTTAGCTGTGTTAGCAGGAGGGGAAGAGGGGGGGGGGGGGGGGGTTCGATCATTGCCCGAGACCACTAGTTTATATTGCCGAGACGGATACAAATTAGTCCTTTCTTAATTGGTGGGGGGGGGGGGGGGGCGTACCCCCCGCCCCCGGCTTCGGGCATGGTTTAACATTTGGGCAATTCCACGCCAAATGAGCCAAAAGTGGAAAAATCATATGAGGATTATTTCTGATCTTGTTTATTTTTTCTGGATTATTTTTTCATAAATCATGATCACATAATGATATCTTTCAGTTTACATGATAACAAAAAATATTGGGCGTCTCCTGATAGGAGAAACAGACACCATCCATGAACCCATACACATGGGACTACACAGTGCCTATTTCTAGATTTTCTTCATTTTTTGCATTCTTTTCTATTATTTTTCTGTTTTAAGGTACCAAACTGGATGATTGGATGTCACAATATGTGTTCACATTAAAATTTCAGTTTTTAGAGACCCCTAAAGTATATTTGTAATGAATCAAAAACTCTGTCCTTCCGTTACTGTCCTTCCGTTACCGAACAGTGAAGCAATTAACTTCTTGTAATTAATATACCAATAGACATATTTTTTTAAATAAATGTTGTAATACTCTTTGAACATTAGGGAATGGACTATGAGCCAATATAACATGGTAGCATTTGAAACTTCACAGAGATTGGATCATAACTTAAGAACTTGAAAATCCATGTCCATTTTGCCGTCATTCCGTTACCGGCCTCATTAGTGTCCATATCTAATTAACGTAATGTAAAAAAAATATTAAAAAATAGGAAATCAAAGGTGTCCCACCAAGAGTCTCAAAAATGTTATTTACAATGATGAATCATAAGCAGGATCCTGGAATTATTTGATTAAATTTCAAAAATTGCGTCTGAATGTCCTTCCATTACGGTGGAATTGCCCATTTGAACACTCAGCTGGTACTAGCATAAAGATTTCCGAAAATTATAATCTCGAAGACCAATATGAATCAACTATCCCTTAACACAAGTTTCACTATACGTTTATGGTACTTGAGGTCATAAAACAAAAATTTTTCAAAGAATAACCGAGCAAATGAAATCAATCAAGAACCGTCCCGGGCTTCACATATTGTTTCATACAAAGTGGGCACAAGTAAATCCATAAATAAAATACAAACTTATGATGAAGTTTATAATGGCACGAACTCTTAATGAATCATGCGGTAAAGAATCCTTCTCGACTAAGGAGACACGATTTATGCACTAAATGAACTACGACACACTTTACATTATACTGTTCTGCATTTCTTACGGTATTCTCCATCAGCGAGAGTCGGCTCCGGTAGTTATCTAACTTTACAACATTTCCCGTTAAAGGAGAATGAACTACGGGACTTTAACAGTTATCAGATCAATAAGAGTGAAACCCCTATCATTTGACATATCTTTCGCTGTTGTACGCCAACTAATACCCTCTCCAGAGTAGATTACAGGGACCTCTATTCAAAACATCGTCTACTACCGCAGGCAGCTGTCATTTCGTCAAAATCCCCCCTCAACACTTTCGGGTTTTGACGTATGGCATGGAGAACCGGTGCGCTAGTGCGACCTGCAATAATTGCGCAATATACGCATTACACGTGCAATACACTGCCATGCGTACAGCTGTACTAGCAGCTCCGCAAAAACCAAGGGAAAATCATTCCATCGCTTTCCAGATCCACAACGGCGAAATTATGATTGTAAGCAATAGATAGTAGCTTTTAAGGTGAAAACATTTTTGGACAAAAAATACCGATACGAAAGGTAAAATTACGTTGTTTGCAGTGATCATTTCACAGAAGCCGATTATGAAGTTGACTTGCAAGGGCCGTGTGCAAACACAAACAAAGTACAATGGCGACGATCTCACGATATTCCCGATCAGTGAAAGACGTGATATTCTGAAGTAGAAGTTCGTCTAGTCATTTGTCAAATGTACGATACATTATATTCTTCAGAAAGTGTATTTAATGGTCTACAAGCTAACATGTAATTTGAGGTAAGCTGGTAAGTGTCCCTTTAATGATTACATATTTTACATCTCACTTTATAAAAATCAAGGATTACAAATTAAAGCAAAGGAATAGGGATGGAATGCCCAGTCAGTGTTGTATTTGTAGTAATGACATTGCTTTGTGTAGTTCAGCCATGTATTCCATTGTCGTTTAAGTGTGAGAAACAAAATGAACTTGAAACAAATGGAACAAGTATCAGTGTTCGCTGTATCGTCGAAAGATATAACATATGGAATGATAAAATTGTATCGATCTGATGATGAAGCGATTGGACGTTGTTATCTTCCGTATATGTGTTGGACTAAAAACGAACATGTAGATCATTTTGATATTGATGTGTGTGGACCAACATGTTTTTTCTTCAGCATTAGATATCCTGTGGTAGACACTGATTACGGTGAATACTATATTTCTTTCAATTCTTCCGATAAAGTTCTTGCCTTGAACCTTACCGAACCTTCAACGGAAAGCACACCTACTACAGTAGCATTGAAAAGTGACCACGTATATCCTAATGCCTCATATGCACCAGTGGTCAATGTTTCTAGCAGTGTCCTAGATTCAAAAACTGTAGAACTATGGAGTGACGGAATGCGGTCTACAGTTCCTGTGCGGTCAAAAGGAACAGGAAAGTCCCAATGCTCACACGAAACATGTACGATGCATGTATCGACCGACGCTGAAGTTAAACCCGACAATAAGCACATTTTGTTTAACGATGATTTTTTCAAAATCATTATTCTAACACTATCTGTGACACTCGTGTGTACCTTCGGAACAGGACTCTTTCTCATAGCGCGCAAACGCACACGAATTGAAAGATTGAACCGAGACTTACACAACATTTAATTTGCCCTGACACGATCAAACACAATAGAGGCGATAGACATAGCATCCAGGATACCACAGCCCCCACTAACATCTGCTGCAAGTAGCAATGCCCTTCCTGGCACTGGCTATCCTTCGACGCTTCATCAGGCACCGGAGTTGCCTCCGAGGACCGTCTCCGATGACCTTAACAGGGTGCTATCGCCGATGGGTGAATGCACGCCATACGAAGAGAGCATGAGTAACTTCAACCCTGTGCCCACTTCACGCGTACATGATCTCCAGGTTGATCAAGACGGCGGGAGCGTATAGAATGAGAACACGTACTGCACGGTGGATGATTGCAAACGGAATGAAGTCACCGGTCTGGTGGCGAGTGGTCATGACATACCAGCTCCAACCGTCGAGGATCTGTCAGTAGACTTCAAAACTGCTGACGATGAACTGATAAGCATGTTGTATGCCAAACCAGAGAAAATGAAGAGGGTACAACATCTGAAGTGCAATACTAACTCTGCAGAAGATGATGAATCTGAATATGACGTCCTTATATATAACTTCGAAAAAGAAAATGTTTGCATTGTGATGTGGCCAATAGTTAGTCAGCACTATCATCTCAAAATATTGAGTAACAGGACAATGTTATCATTTTTGTCGTCATCCAAGAATCGGCTTTTCTTATCGGCGCAAACCGTTTTTACTTAGGCTTTGCTAATAACAGAAATGTGATAAATAATGTTAATGTTTTTATAGGAAATCCGACTGGTTCATTGACCGGCTTTTAACAACTTTGTCCTACGACGTCGGGTGAGCACCAAACAGCAGCTCCTTCAGAGATCCGCGCTCCTTCTGATCTCAACAATGACCACGTCACTGAAGACTCGCGCATTATTGTAGCAGAGTCCGGAGAGAATAGTGAAGAGATGTCAGCAGCTAATGAATACAGTTACCTCCGTCGCTATCCGGGTGATACTCCTGCTCCAAGGAGTGGTGATGACATCTACCCTGACGTCGGGCAGCCAATCGTGTTTTCACCTTCGACCCCTGTTTCTCTCGAGCATGTGAGTGATGTATTGCAGGCAAGCGGAGGAGCATGCGGGAGAGTGTCATCGGAAATCTTGGGCAGAGATCCGGGCCAACTTTATCTGGACGAGTTCTTTGATTCATCTGACTACGAGCTGCTGAACCCACAAATGGATAGGGAGTGACCGTTATTACGGCATTCGCCCTAGCCTTGACCAGCAGACCATGCTTGCACCACAAACCCGTGATTCTCTTGAGCAAGGGATGACCTCTCGGCAGGCGGTCGGAAGGGTTTCATCCGAATTCTTGCGCAGAGACAAGGGCCAACTTTACCTGAAGGAGTTCTTTGATTCGTCTAACATTGCGTTGCAGCAAAATTCGGTCGCGGAAAAAAGAATTATAGAGAAATGTAGACGCTTGACAAGGTCGATTGGGAAAACCATTCGCGCGCATTTGGTATAGCGCCAACATAAGTCGTGGGTTCGGACTTGAAAACAATATGATCTGTAGGGGTTATTGACCACTTTTTATAACTGCAATCCTGTAAATCTCTACACGGGATAATAAATATGCTATTTCATGTATGACTTCACCATGATCACACGCTGTTATACAGCTCGGGTACGTAGCGAAAATGATCAAATGTATTTCTTAATAATTATTAAGCATTCATCGTCCATCTCGCCGACCGTTGGCCATCGCCGTCATAATATGGCCCCCTATTAAAAGGTCCGTTTTATTTTGTTGGATAAGACTAGGTGGTGCAACTCATGATACTAACAATAATCAACGGATATGTTTCTTTCTCTTTTTTTGCATTCCCTTGTAAATAATCATTAGATTATGAGCAAATATTCAGAATCGTAAACGTCTTCTATTGTACTTATTGAACCTGTCAGGCCTTCTCCATATGTATCGTGAAAAGATTACTTTTTTTTAAACATTTGTATTCATAGGATGCAGAGGGAAGGTGCGTGAGATGTCTGCGGGAGCAGAGGGACTGCGGTTCCAGAGGGTGCCCTTGCTGCAGCTGGAGAGTTGGTGTAGCGGTCAACGATGTCCTCGGCAAGGTGGTCGTCATCGGAGTCGAGGTGGGGAGCATCGTAAGCAGCAACATCCGTGGCAAGGTGAGGGGCTTCACGGAGGGAGTTGCATGCCGCTATCTGCCGCTGTCTCCCTCGCCGAAATGGAGGTCAGCGACATCGAAGGGAAGGTGAGCGTTGGCGGTATGAAGGCGAGCGTCATTGGGATGGACGTCAGCGACGTCGAAATGCAGGAGAGCCTGTTAATCGCAAGCGAGAGATGGTGAACGACAGCGTAGTCGACGGGTGGAGCCTGGTCATCGGAGGAGATCGTGGAGTCAACGATGGGCCGGACGGAGATCGTCTGTTGAAGGTTGCAGATCGCGAGCACGTCGCAAGAGTGTACGCGAACGCCAGGTTGGACGTTTCAAGCGTTATCGTTGTGGACGACGAGGAGCGACTCGACATCGTCGGTGTTATCGGAACATGGACTCTTTGGTCAGTGTGCTGACGTTCAGTACGCTGGTTGAGCGGAACTTCAAACGGCGAAAGAAGCCGATTTTGAAGTAACTTTGAGAAACTGTAATCTGCTTTGTTTTTGCAGAACTTATGTGCAGTCGAGAGCAGTGTTTGTTTTTAGCCCAATTATGGATAGCGAACTGTGACAAATCCTGAAGAACAATGATTCCATAATTTTAGTTTGAACATTACCACTGCAAATAACTATTATGTCAGGAAAAACTGATGTTGACTGTTGAGTCTTCTTAATAACATTTTGGACTGTCACAGTCAGAGAACTTAAACCTTGGAAGACTATGGGTCTTTGACATGATTTAAGAAGACTCAGAGAAAATAACAATTGTATCATGAACTCGGTATGAAAAAGGTTCTTGTTATTTTTGTTGTTTTGTTTTTATGTTTACTGTGTATAATGTAACCTATTGTGATGTCAATAGCATGATTGGCACGGTGAAGTTTGTGATTTATTCTTATGCATAATGATGTGAAGTAATATTATTACAATGCTTACAAGGAAACTAGTTAGACATGTGTTCCCAATTTTGCCTTCGGTTTGCATGTAAAATAAGATTTTTGCAATCCATGAGTAATAATAATGAGTATAATAATTGTAATACAATATTAATATTGCCATGCAGTAAGCCAGTTGTATCTATTTTTCTTTCTTTCTTATGTTTGTCTTTAATATCACTCTGCCTACGCCTTTTACAATGAAACCTTTACAGATTCTCCTGAGTTAATGTTACCAAGTACCAACTATGGATTGTATAATTAAGACAATATCATTGCTGGTATTATACTGCCCCCTTTACTTTCAATTTAACAATGATTTTTTTTCCCCTAATAATTATTTTTTTCTTTTACATCTTCTCTCATATTATGTACCATACTGCTGATTATTTTCTAAAATTTTCTTGTTACTCCAGTAAGAATTTACAGTCAATTCGCAGTTTTGAACAATGAATTATGAGTTTGATTTAAATGTGCAGTAATCATAATTTAATGTATACAATCAGTATTCATGAAATGTAAATTTGTTAGTTATGCAAGGTGACCTCCAAAAACGGCACACAAGAGTTTTGCTATATTTATGTCACAAGAGTATTTCTTATCTAAAAAGAAATGCTTTTTCAGAAAATGACACCCAAGATCATCAATTTTGGTTGAGCAGTTTTGCTTCTACGCTTCTTTAGCAAAAGGAGTTAACAAATTATAGTGTTTCATGTAAGTCACAAGCCGACCACAGAGTTTGGACGGCGTGCTTGGTGCTTACCTAGCTGTGAAAAAAGTGTCCGTTCGGATTCAGTTGCCTTTGAATGAATACTGGTTTCCCAGCTGTAAATACATGTACAACAATTTGCAAAAGTGATGTAATTTGGCTGAAGAAGTATCATAGCTACCAACTATTACTAATTCTTAGTATTCAGTATTAATTCCATCGTCAGATTTGTCTGGTTTTGGTACTTTGGCAAAACATGCAAGTATTACGGATTTCCAACAGAATCATTACTTATTTCTTCTTATTGTTAGCAGATATGTGTAAGCACAACTATTTACAGCCATGGTCACAAATCCCTTTACGAACATTATACGTACGATTGATTTTGTATGGCTGCAATATGGTATAAAAGTTGTTCGTACAGCATTCGTAAGGGCATGTGTTACCAAGGCTTAACCAATATCTGTGTGTGTTTCATTTTCTTCAGCATAAAATACACTAGCTAACAGATAAGACTAATAAGGAATTTCTAACATGCAGAAATTAAAAAATCAACCGTGCTGCTTTTTTCTGGGCTAGGCCTATATAAACCTGGAATGCAATGAGTAATTTAACCCTATTAATTTTGATAACTTTATCCCATGAAGTTGTATATTTTATATTGTAATTTTCAGTTTTATTTATTTGTTTTATTTACGATAATTTTTCATTGTTACCTTAATTGTTGTATGTATAGAAATGAATTATAAGTTTGATACAAATGTGTAGTAATCATACCAAATTGTATTTCTGATATTTATGAAAATGCTTATTTCTTTCGTCAAGTTTGATAGAACTTTACAATCAGGATGGAAGCACGTCGTGTTTTATACAGTCTGTATCAAAAAAACATGGTACAGTCAGGAAAAAAATGTATCTAGGTATGATATTTGTTGACAATTTATGTGTATTTGGTATCATATTAAAGCAGAATGATAGCTCTTTCTTTTGCTTTTTAAATCATGTCATTTACTTTTGTAAATCAAGAGTTATGCTACGTTTAGTGTGGCAAGACAATATCCCATTTGTGCCACTTTTCGTATTCATCAAAGAAATTGTCATGAAAGTTTCAACAACAAAACAATTACTTTGTGAGGACAAAGATGGAAGAAATTACTGAAGCATCTTTTAATATGATATACTTAAGTTTTGTACGTATGTCACACACTCACATTGGCTTGTGTGTGTGGGTGTATGTATGTTTGTGTATGTGTGTATGTGTGTACTTAGTAGTATATGCACAAACACACCATTCATACACCACACACGCTCATTAGTGTATGTATGTACGTGTGTGTATGTGTGTGTTTGTGTATGTGTTACTAAGTATTATATATCATTCTGGAAGATGCTTTGGCGGATTTTGGTCAGTATTTTCCTCATAATTATCTATTTACAGCAATAATACTATTCCATTGTTAAAACCTTCATGACAATTTCGACGATAAATACAAAAAATGGCACAAACGGGATTTTGCCTCATCGCTTAAAACGTGGCATAACTCTTGATTAACAAAAGCAATAAGTATGATTAAAATAGCAACATAAAGAGCATGTATTCGCTTTGATATGATATCAAATACTTATACTTAAGAACAATTTTTATATTAAAAAATATATATTTTCTGACTGTACCATTCTTTTTGGTACACACTGTATACTCCGCTAAGTGCAGTTGCTACATTTGATTTATGTTTGCTTGTAGCAGTATATATAATTTGTCAAATGAACTTTTTGTTCAATTGTATGTATGTACAGGTCCAGGGTTTATATTGATTCTTTATATATGTTTTGATTTATATTATTGTGAAAAAAATGTACATTTCAATTTAGATGAAATAAACAAATTTACACCAACAGAAAAAGTGTATCAACTCGTTTTCTTTTAAGTGTTTTCTTTTAAATACATCATGGATTTATTTTGAAATAAATCCAAGAAAGATTTTAAATCAAAACTTTAATAGTTAAATCCATGATGGACTTATTTTAGAAATAAATTTAAGAAGATTTAAAAAGTAGTCGTGAAAGATTTAAATTATAAATCCAATAGACTTAAAATTTAAGTCCTACATGGACTTAAAATTTTAAGTCTTAGGATAGATTGATTTTAAGTCCTATGGTTTTGTCCCTTATCTGAGTCCACTTTAAAGGATTTCTACGTTTAGCAAGGAGATGCTAGCATGAATGAAGTACATACTATTTTGTAAGACATTTTGAGTACAACAGTATCAATAACTTTCAGCGATATATAAATAATCAGTAACAGTTAAAATTACTTGTAAAATTATGCATGCGGTCAAAAAAAATTAAAATAAACCATGATCACGTTTAGTTAGATTGCACATGAGATAAGGTTATTTGTACGCCTTCAATGTATTGTAAATATAGACGTGTATGATAATACACAATGATTACCTAAGTTATTTGCACATCTATGCATGTCTACATTTCCTGTATGTAGCACTCAATCAGGCTGGAACGTGTTAACATTTACAATCATAATAAATTATATTATAGCACAATATACTCAATTTCTACTTTTCTCTCAGTTTGTTTTCTTATGCGTGTATTTAGTAAATGTGATTCCCTGTTATGGAAGTATCATTTAAGGCAAGGCAAAATACTGATTGAAAACATTAATATTACGAACCACAATCTAATGAATATATTAGAGAAACTAATGAATGTAAAATTAAAATCGAGATTCTCAAAACTTATCTCAGTAGGAAATGTATAAATCAAACCCAAATGCTCTCACATGGAAAGTTCCGATTAATATAAATCCTTTACAAGAACAAGTAACGACTCGCAGATCAGGGTAAAACCGCTCGAATTTTGATCAAGAATGGTCCAATAATAGAATACATATTCATGCAACAAAGACGATTAAATAGTTTTGCATGGATACGAAAGTGATAGCAACACATGTAGGGGCTAAGATACGATTACTTTACATGTTATGGAGATAACATTGTTGTTTTACACTTTCAAACCATTTGCATAACTTCTAATGCAGGCATATAGACAGGGCGGGGGGGGGGGGGGGGGGGGGGGGGGGCTGCGTTGCGTGCATATGCCCCGCCCCCTCCCCCCGAACATATTCAAAGAGGTCCACTTTTGATCGGTCTCGGGTCCACTTTGTATTGGTCTCGCCTCAAGTCAACGACTAAACCACCCACTTACCTACGTACCCCCCCCCCCCCCCCCCCCTCCTTGAAAGATCCTGGCTACGGGCCTGTAATGGAACCATCGAGGATGCCACACTGAATAGTATTGTAATATCAATCATTAATTTATTATATCGTGTTTATTTGGTTTGTGTCTGCCTATTGATTGAGGTATGACTGGACTTTGAGCTATGCCACATCTGGTATGTTATACATAATTTATAAATACACAGCTGTAAAACTGCTATGTATCATAACCAGTTTGTTTAAGTTGTTCGTTAACTTTATTCAATCTTAAATAACTGATATTTTGGACTTCGGTCATACATATTAGTAGCATTGTAAGATTCTTCTCTAAGATGTTAACGTAGTGAAAAAAGTAGAAATGTGGTCGAAATCTACCCCCGTTCATTCTAGCAAAGAATCCAAATTCGGATATAATGACCGGTCGAAGTATTCGAATTATTTTACATTCCAATATAATCGAAATGCGTTCTGGAACGCAATCTTAAACATTTCTACAATAATAAAGATAGTTGACGAATCAAAACCTGTTTTATAATTTCGCACTAATTATAAACCAAGCCACAGTATAAGAGCGAAGTGTTCAAAGCTCTTAGTGAGTTTGGTTGAATTTGACATAGATGGCCTTATTTTCACAATTAGGCTCTCAATAAGTAAATTTTCCACAAGAAAAAGAATTTGGCAGTTATTCCCCATGAAATCAATCAATTGTGGGGTAATTAGTAGATAGCTAATTGTCCTGGGAACGCCCGTTTTAAATCGCCAACATGTGACGTCATCTAAAGAACTTCGCCCCGTACACGACGCCTCTCTAAATTATGTAGATGACGTAAGCTTATGAATTGTTAATCACATGTCAATTACGCTGATGACTTTGGTCCCTAAATGTGGGCGGGGCGTATAAAACTGGATGCTATTTGAGATATGGCATCAGAAAATTAGCCTAAAATCACTTTGTGTTTATTTTCATGGAATGTTTTTCGGCAGACTTAGTTTACAATTCATCAACTATTAAATGAGTGCTAAGGTACGTTGTATTCTTTAGTTCCTTTCACCCTAACCAGGCTGGGGGTGGGGGGGGGGGGGGGGGGGGGATGGAAGCCAACCCCCTCGACTTTTCGCTTGATAATTCCGCAACGCGCTCAGGTTTTGCGCGCGACTTCATGAGTTTTGTTTACTGAAGTCTTGCGCAACTTTTGAGACCAAATTTGCGACGACCGGGTATACCAAAAAAGTTATAAAGTTACGTGACCTTTTGTAAGTGCACGTCGGACCGAAAATCGCAAAATGTTGTGATTTGTGTACAAGTTCAATGGAAATTGATTTTTTCCTAGAATAGACGAGACCTTCATTATTTTTATTCTAATCGCTGTAACCATTTAAGTTTGGGCTTATAATGGTTGGATTATGGTCAATAATTTATTCCATTGAAAACAAAAACAATTACAAAAGTCGAAAAACCCAGAAATACATGAACAATTCCCAAAACAAACAAATACATGATTAAAATGTTGGCTGTGGCAATTTTTGATGTTCGAAACCTCTTAAATAAGTCATAAAGAACATTTATGCAAAATATTAGCATATTCT
>JBAMJV010004812.1:0-76635 GCA_037951105.1 Echinarachnius parma | reverse complement strand
TGCGATTACTGAGCTGGGAGGAGGTGCGGGCTCCTTGCCTGCTGGCAAAGAAGGAACAAAGAAAAATGGACATTCATGATAAAAAGGGATCTAGTAACTTTGTTATCATATATGCACACAATTACAAGTGGTCAATAAAATGTGTATTTCAGTCATGTGAGAAAATTCCATGTTATGATAAGTTGTATGGCGGAGTAATGAGCAAAAATGCCAAGTGCTATTTGCTAAATCATCGCCCTAAATTTTCAACACAGTTGAAATGATCCTAATGATTTTTTTTTCAAATCAAATCATAAATATCTCAATACTAAAGAGAACAAATGAAAAACCAAACTGGTTTCAAACTTCTATTTGTAAGAGGAAAACAACCAGACATGAGAGAACCACTAGAGTTGCAAGCAAGTTTGGTCAATTTTACCTTGATGATGGTGGAGCTGGTGATGTGTTGATGATCTGCGTGCGTCTTCCGCTAGAAGAGGGGGGTCTATTGATGGGTGTTGCTGCTGGGTTGAGTACGAACCCCTGGCTAGAGGGGGGCCTGTTGGGAGGTGCAGCGGAGGGGTTCAGGGTGAACCCTTGCTGGGAGGGTGGTCTGTCCAGACCGTTCATCTGCTGCTTCTGTAAGAACACATGATAAATCAACATTTTGTTAAAATATTGGAAAACACAATCGTGGCAAAATTAATTACAATGTGTATAACAGCAGATACTGTTAGCCTGTTGCTTACCGGAATTGGGTGGTACATGTACAAGTCTATGGGGATTCCACAATCTTGAAGGGAAAGGGTTAGTGCACTTTGATAAGTATCAAATATATGTCCTGGAAAGATTGTAACTATCTGTGAATATTGGTTGTTTATGAACTATTAAGATCATCTACTCCATTTATTTATTGTTGAAGCATGAAACACTTCTAGGATATCGCACTATGATTATGCTACCCATATAGATGGATAGATGTAATAATTTGAATATTTGGGATTACTTGGAGGTATATCGGCAAGCAAAGAACCGCATCCTATGAAAATGCTGCATACATGTCTTTAAAGGGATCTAGTAACTTTGTTGACATGTGCAAAAAGTCATGAATGGTTGATGCAATGTATATTGTTGTTATCTCTTATGTCCACAGGGTATTGTGTGAAAATTTCAAGTCAAATGGATATTGCATGGCCAAGTAATGAGCGAAAATGCAAAGTGATATTCACTAATTCACTGCACTCACTTTGTACACGGTTTCAAAACTCCACCGGAGTTTTTCTTATCTGAATACTTCGATCGTACATATCTTTGTAACGAAAGGGAAATTTGAAAAACCAAAACCTGTCCCATGATTTTATTGTTAATACGAATACAACAAGGTATGAGGGAACCGCTAGAATTAAAATTATATTTTGAGGATTTGGACAATGTCCCTTTAAAAAAGGATTAAAGATTTGACAAACAAACCAGTACCTGTCTCCTCATCTGGATGATCTCCTCCTCCAGGGTCTTCACCTTCTTCTCCTTCTCCATGACGATGAGTCGGAGCTGCTCCATGGCGTTGGCCTGTCTCTGCGCCTCCTGATTCTGTCCCTGCGCATCCATTACCCGCAGCTCGCTGTGCTGCTGGCTGCGACTACTTGCTTCTGACAGGGACTGCTTCAACTGGCTCTGTTGTTTCTGTGAGCAAAACAAGACGGGTAACAGATGATGAATCTCGGGGGAAAAATGGTTTGATGGCATTGGGCTACCTCTTGCTTTTGGATGCTGCCCCTGCACGTCCATAACCCGCAGCTTGCTGTGCTGTTGACTCCAACTGCTCATATCTGTCCAAAGACAGCTCAACTGGCTCTACTGTTTCTATGAGCAAAACAAAGAGGAAGAAGGATGATGAATCAGATGAGGAAAATGGTTTCATGGCGTTGGTCTGCCTCTGGGTTGCCCGACGATGTCCCTGTGCATCCATCACTCGCAGCTCACTGTGCTGCTGGCTGCGACTAATTGGCCCTGACACGGACTGCTTCAACTGGGTCTGCTGTTTCTGTGAGCAAAACAAAGAAGAAAAAGAAAAGATTTATGATGATGAATCTGATGAGCAAAATGGTTTTATGGCATTGGCTTGCCTCTGGGCCTCTTGGTGCTGGCCCTGTGTGTCCACCATTCAAAGCTCACTGTGCTATTGGCTGCAAATACTTGCTTCCGCCAAAGGCTGCTTAAACTGGCTCTACTGTTTCTGTGAGCAAATCAAAGGAGAGAGAAAATATTGATAATGAATCTGATGGGCAAAATGGTTTGATGGCGTTGGCCTGCCTCTGAACTCCAGAGGATGTCCCTGTGTGTCTATCATCCCCAGTTTGCTGTGTTTTTGGCTGCGAGTGCTCGCTTCTGCCAGGGACTGCTTCAACGAGGGAGAAAAGATAATGAATCAGATTAGCAAAACAGTTTCAAATATCTTTGAACAAAATGTAAGATTGAACAATTGAACTCATCATGTTTGCCTTTCTCCAATCTACCTGCACTAGCCAAGTCACCTGCTGTTTTATTCCTTTATTTCTTTGACGGCACATTGTCCTTGCCTCACTGGCAACAAGCTTTTTTTTAAACCACGTTCAATGTTACCAATCAAATACAACTTAACTCAATTAAGTTAAATAAACTTACTAGCAATGCCTCGATGAGCTCATCATCATGTTTGCCCTTCTCCAAGCACCGAGTCACCTGCTGTTTGAGTCCTTTGATCTCCTCAGATAAGACTTTATTCCTTGCCTTGCTGGCATCCAGCTTGCTCTTCAACCTGGCATGCTCCTCCTCCAGTGCCTTCAGGTCCTGGCTCACTTTCTGTGTGAGTTTGAATTTGTATTAAATTTATTAGAGCTCATATTCACAATAAATTTGTATTAAATCTTTAAGCTGGTAGTAGATTCTGCGATCTAGAACCACATCCTTATGGTCATTGAAATGGCTAACAAATTGCGCAATATAGGCGTATTAGTAGTACAGTATAAACACTGTCATTCTTCTCTGTACTGTCCAACGCCCCAAGGCAGGAGCCAACTGGTGTAGCCCAGATGTTATTTGCCGCGGAGAGAGAATTTTAATTGTTTGCTTTGCACTATGTTTGTCTGAATTGCTTTCTGGAAGTTGCCCATGTCTTGGATGGTTTGTATCACTTTTATCATCATTTTGATCAACATTATAAAAAAATATCTAACATAAATAATAATAATGAAGTAGGCATTCACCATATCAATGAAAAGGGTTCTTTCATTATCTGTTACAAACATGATCATTCAAAGTTGTGTACCATTTTTCCATTTGTCGTTCTGAGACAAAAGTATGAAGATTTGATACGTACAACAGCAAAACAGTTTTCTGACCTCTTTAGCCTCTCTCCGCTCCTTCTCCAGCTGACGGACCCGGCTGCGCTGCTTGTCATCAATAGAGGGCTTGCCGGTGCCAGTCCTCTGAACGGGCAGCGAGTCGAGGACCGAGGATAGTCCGAGACCGTCTTCAGTCAGGTCCATATTCATGAAGCGTTCCTCTAGACTGAGTTGCGAGTCCGGTCGCTGGTTCTGGGTTTGGCTCTGGCTTAGCTGGGCCTTTAACCGCTCCACCTGTCAAATATGGATTATAATCATGATCAATTCGCTTTACCAAATATGGTTTATAATCATCATTGATTTTTGTGTCAAATAGGGATAATACATATCTGTCAAATATATCGGAACCAATTCCCCATGACAAATATGGATATGTCTAATATGGATTACAATCATAATTAATTCACTATATCAAATATGGGTGATCTGTCAAATATGGAAAATCTGTCAAATATGGAAAATCTGTCAAATATGAATCATAGTCAAAAGCAATTTTTGTTTGTAAATTATGGATAATCTGTCAAATATAGATAATCATAATCAATTTACTATCGATTAACACAATTTTTCCATACCTTATTTTGAAGTAGAAGTACTTGCTGTGCTCGTCCCTTCCAGCCGCTAGGTTGGTTGAGCAAGCTTTGAATGTTGACACTTTCCCCAAGTTCACTGCTCAGAACTTTGTTGTAAACCTTTCATGTCAGAGAAAAATGGGGCAAAATAATGGAATAATAGTTGAAATTAGAACAAGTAAAATGGGAGGTTTTTATCACAGAAAAAGAGGACAAAAATAATTAAAATTATGTTAAAATTAAAATATCCCAACAGTAATTAACTGTTTATATCACACACAAAAAATAAGAAAATGAAGGAATAATGATTAAAATGAGAACATGGAAAACATTCATCAGGACTGAACAGTATAATTGTGTGCGTCTGTCATTTAGCCTCTAACAAAGATTCTGCTGGGATCGGAAGCTTAGGCCCCTAATAGACTCTCATAATCAAAGTTGGACAGTAGTTGAGGAATGGAATAATCTAAACTAGACATTTGAAATATGATGATACTGAGGGTTGTATGTTGCAATTCATAGATTACAAGTGCTACCAAATAAATGCTTTAAAACAACAACTATGAACTAATCAAAATTTGAGCACTAGTTTGGGGCCTTATTACTTAAAACTGAAAATTAAATCACGGAAGAAAACAGATCTAAGTATTTTGTATCAATTTCACATTCAATTAAAGATGATGGAAATTCATCAGACTGTCCACGATTTGACTTTGTTGGGTGTTTCAACTCTTTGCCGGGTGACTTTCTGAGAGAATGGGAATGTCTGTATATGATATCCTCCTTGAACTCAAAGTAATTTTCATCATATTTAATCAATGTGCAGAAATTTAATTACATTTGACATACCAAGCAGATGAAGCTTTTTCTGTATTGAAGAACACAGATCATTTAGAGTAAGGAAAATTTGTTGTTACTCTACCTTCATTTCTTGCTTGAGACTGGCTATTTGGGTGCGATATTCTCCCAGCCTGGAGTTGGCTGCGTTGAGCTTATCACTGGTTGCTTTGAGCTCTGCTTGCATTGCTGCAGTCTGAAGATAATGGAAGAATTTTGGTTCGTGATCCATGAACATCATGAGATTTTTTTGAATAGTGATATATGAGGCTTCAATCATGCATCAATATCACTGTAAGATTCTTCTGAATTATGCTTGAATGTTTCATAGGAAAAGAACACTGTTTACCAAGTAAAAAAGGGGGAAAAAATAGATGTCAGATTGTATCACCCACTGCCCACTGATTTTGACTACAATAGGGATGATTTAAAAATAAATACAAATCAAAATTCAAAGAAATGTGAAAGCTCGAAGTGATTTCGGTTGAATTTGACAAAGTTAATAGATTAATTTTGCATTATCTTATAAGTTGCATTTCATTGTATGGGGCGCTTTTTATACAAGCTAGTATCTTTGTGAAGTGATCCCCGGTACACATTTTACACTGTATTATGTCTTGTATTTTATATTGTGAATAAACTGAAATTGAAATTGATCACTTAAATAGATTACTCACCTTTTCTTCAGATGGACTAGCTGGCCTGGGTTTACCTCTGGCATTGCCTGGACCTTCCGCCAACTGTAGGACAAGCAAAATACATAAATTATTTGATTGAACGACAACAATGACGAGGACAACAACCACTGCTGCCACCACCATAATAACACAAACAGCAACAATAGGCTGCATACATTTGATATATAGATTTGCAACAGAGTTACATATTTATACATTTTTGTGAGAGGTAGTTCTGCAGACGACTAGGAATCCATGTAGTTTCATATCTTTATTAGATTACAACTCACTATAATCTCATCATCTTTAATTTTTTCAATTTTCATTCAAACAATTGCCTCCCTTTTGATATTCTAGCTATATTAGTCCCCTTTTTATAGAAGAGAAGAATATACAGAAGGCTCAGGATATTTTTTTCAAATTAATTAATTAATTAATTAATTAATATCTCAATAACAAAGAGATATTTGACAAACCAATGCTGGTTTCACACTTTTATTAGTAAGAGGAAAATAACTAGGCATGAAATAACTAGTCGATGCTCGAACTTGGCACAGGCCCACTGGCCTGGGGCCACTAGAAATTAGCTATGGGCCGTTACAATCAATGCTGAATTCCACTGGCCTAAAAGGGTAACCAAATATAACAGAATTAATCCCTTTAAGGGTCAAGGAACTTTTGCCATGGTTTATAATTCTCACCTCTTTCTCCATGTCCCGGACCCTCCTGGTGAGTTGTCTGTTCTTGGTCTTCTCACTCTGCAGCTCTGCCGTCATCTCTCTGTTCTTCTTGGAGAGATCCACTATCTTGGTTGCAGCCGTCTCGTTGGCAACACCTCCCCCTGTCAACATAATTATATAGAAAAGCATACAAGTTATTTGTATCAAACCTGTCTTAGCAGTCTTCTTCTTCTTCTTCTTCCGGGTAAAGTACAGGCCACCATCTGGTGTATCAACGTACTGTTTGGCTGGTCTGGTGCAGTGAATGTACAGTGTGATTTAAAATCTTCTACATAACTCTATGTGCAGCTAAAAAGACAGGGTTCCCCATTTATCCAAGCTACACACATAGAACACACACACACACACACACACACACACACACACACACTCACACACACATACACAAATCCTACCACTCTACCGCACAACTAGACGCACAGCGACTGCATTTACAAAACATGCACATTTTGATCATACAATACTGACAATATCTGACTTGAATTCTCACAGCAGCTGTACTGTAGGCACCAAGAGTGATGTCCTGCAGAGAAAAACAGTGCTATGGAAAACTGTTTATATCTAGAGTTCACCTTTCTTCAGTGGCCACTTTTCTCTTTTCCCCTAGGTTGTCACTGCATAAAGGTTTGACTGAATGTATCTAAATTTGTAACTTTGCCTCTGATGTAGGTTTTGATAGGAGCTTAAACTCGGCCTTCAAATGACTCAAAATTAATCATGTAAATAAACATAAACATGTTACATGTATAACCCCCTGCAAAACTAAACATGATGTAGACTTTTGCCATTTTTTAGGAAATACATTTTTATATATATCATACTTAAAAGATAGCTCTACCAAAGTTAAGAGTACAGTCATTTGGAGTGAGAGATAGAGTCAATGCAAACAGGTATATTTCACCTTCCATCAAGGAATATCTTTACATGTTTGGAAACACTTCATAATCTTCATTAGATTGTCAAACACTTCATACTTTCCAGGGCTTGCCCTTATTGTTGGCCCGGGTGCCAATGGCCACCAGAATTGTAGTTATGCCACTTGTAACTCTCGTTGGTTGGCAACCATCAAATGAGGATTGGGTGTGTGTGTGTATGTGCTTGTTAGGGTATGCCTGCATGTAGTATAATTAAGTTATATATTATGTTTGTTTAATACGTAGTTGAATTTCTTTGATATAGTTCAATTATAATAGAATGATATGTTTATATATCCGATTTTGTTAGCACCTCAAGTTTAGTCATGTGCCTATTGATGCATTTTTATGTATTTTTAATATTGAATAAAACCAATTATCTATCATCTACAACATACGAGTCTATGGTTGGAGTTTCTTGTGTCATTTTGGCCACCTGAAAGAAAACTTTCTAAGGGAAGCTAGAGCCCTGCACTCAGTACCAAAATAATTATAATGAATTGAATAGAGTTGAAATTCCTACCACCAAGTGCTAGTCTGTCCTGCTCCCTCTGTTTCTTGAGTTTCCTGATCTCATAATCTCTCTCACTCAGCAGCTTGTACAGGCGGCCCGTCTCGTCCTTCATTTCCTGTTGTACAAAACAACAATCAGTATTGATAAATTTCATGACTTTCAATTTTTTTGTGACAGAAACGCAAAAAGCAAAAGACAATAGTAGAATAAAATTAGTACTAAATAAAATTAACAAAATCGAAAGTGCACTTCTGCAATTAGGATATGATTAAAATATATTTATTAAAATAATACCACATGTACTCCCACTAACCTCATTTGAAGTTGAAAGTGTATTCAATTTATATGCATTTGTATACAATGCAAGAACAGTGGAATGCCCTGACAGAACCTTGTTCTACATGTTGCATTTTAGAATACAATTTACACTTTGGTAACTAAACATTGCAGTACATAATGAAACAACACAGTATGGTCAACAATGCCTTAAATCTCCTTCTACCAAAGCAATCTGATAAAAAAATAAGTGTTTTGGAACTTGATTAGAATAACACTTACCCTTATTTGACCCGAGAGCTCCTCATTCATGTGTTCTTGATACATTGAGTTCTTTGTTACAGGATCACTCAACTGCAAGAACAAAACATTTATGACCAGTAAAATGTAGGTTATCCCTGATAAATCATATTGTCCTTATATAACACACATCATGAAACAACAGCAAACAAACTCATTAACATATTTATTGCCAAACATGACTCAAACTGTAAAGAGAATGTTGGGGCAGTATCTACCTTCCCTTTTATTCAAGAATAAGTGATAATGTTTATTAATGATTCACCATAACACACAACTGCAATATATGGGAAATCAACAGCTAATCAAAACATAATATTTGTATACAAAAAATAAGGGTTAAAATTGTTCTTCTCTACTCATTAAACATATGCAGGGAATAATTTTCCCCGCATCGCAATTCGCGATGTATTTTTAGCCATTTGCTATGCAAGTTTTTTTATGAATCGCACTTGTGCGCTGCAATGCAAGATACATGTTTCACACACAGCCCGCCCTGAGCTGTGTAAACATACATGTTTCACACACTAGCCAGCCCTGTGTATGCAAACTATGCAGACATGCAGTCTAGACATGCAGTTAATTATGCAGTCTAGACATGCAGCTCTTCCAATATACACGTGGCTAGGCACACACAGCCGGCCAGCTAGCCCAGTGAGTGTGTATGCAATGTACTGCACTGCACTGGGCTGATGTAAGCCCAGTGAGTGTGTATGCAATGTACTGCACTGCACTGAGCTTATGTATCGCACGCTATACACAGTTTTCCACACAGCACAGTACAATTTCCTTACCTTAGTATAATTTCATTTGGTCATTGTGTGTGGTGTTAATGTGCATGATGATTGCCTGAAAAAAAATTGCTATACAAGTTTATCCAATTGCTATACAAAAATTATTTTGTATAGCAGATTTGCTATGCAATTTTTGGGCTGGAAATTATTCCCTGATATGACATGATAATGGAAAGTGTGTACATCAAAATAGTTTGATTACCTTTAGTCCCAGATCATCTTCGATGCCGAATCCGTTTGTACTGCCACCACTCGTCATTAACCCCATGCTGGAATTCAGGGCGGTTGCGCCGTTACCTGACGCCCCTGCTTTACTGGTCGTCTGTTGGTCCTTCTTGGATTTCTCCTCCTTCCGCTGCTTGATGCGCATCAGCTTCTTCTGCTGCTGCTCCTGGAGGACTTGGAACTGTTGCCGTAGCGACGCATCTCCCTCTTCCATCTTGTAATTTTGCTCTGTGTACAAAAATAAGACCATACCCAATGTACAATAATGTATACCATCATGGTAGGGGACCTCGGCCACCCGACGAACATTTGAACTTTCCACTAGCATGACCCGTACAGAGTATGATCTCCAATTATGTTCACTACAAATTTTACATCAAAAGAAAAGAGCAACAAATTTATGTTGTTCATAATTCTCTTTTGGCCCATTTCCCAGTCTTTATGGGATGAAAAAATTGTCACACAAATTTCATATTAACTTCAAAATTAGAAAAGGTACGGTAATGCTAATCATCTTTCCTCATAACTTTTTACTGAATAACAATTTAAAGGAAAATGGCAAGTATTTTAGAAATTCCACAAAGTCACACTTTCATCAGACACCTATTCCTACATTTTATCAGCAGGGAATTTACACTTTACCGCCACAGCTAGTCTTGACTTGTATGTAACTGTAAGCCCTGTAGACGTAGTCTGTGACCTGTGCACAGTCCTGGATCTGGAGACTATTATATCTACGTCACTAAAATATTTTTGCCAAATCAGTATTCTGAAACTGTACTTGACTCGAGGAGAGACGAATAGCGATTTGCTAAAATATATTTTAGAATTTAGTGACGTAGTCGTAGATATAACGACAATAAATTTTTTATTTTACTTTAACTTTGTTTTTTTAATCTTTTTCAGAATACATCCCCTGCCCTGGGACCTGGCTGGGCCCTGCCTTGTTTCTTGTCAATATTCAAATGTCCCATTCCCAATCCAATTACATTTACAATCGGCTCACACTAGGGAGAACAACAGAATACCACAATCACGTAGTCCTATCTGCTACTGTGCGAAAACTTGCTAACAAAAACTTACAGTAAAAGTAATATTTTTCAATATTTTACCTTAAATTTGCTATCCTCTTGCAGCTGAGAAATTTTTCTTTCTGAATATGGCATTAGTTGCTCCTAAATCGATGTTTAACACCCCCAAAAATCAATCTGAATGCACTGGAGGACGCCATTTTGCTGCACAGGGCCTAAAATCTACCAACTTTGATGCCAGATTACGGGGTTTGTAAACGCCCTCTACGTTCATTCGAGGCCATTTTCTTATAGAGGAGACCCTGAGCTTTCGACCAACACCAAATTTAAAAAAAACATTTTGTTTACATTTTCACCTTGCAAATGATGACACATGCAGTACCCCGGGGTACCGGTGTACCCCGGTATCCCGCGTTGTGTAGCGCCATCTTGTGTCCACCCGAAGTACAGCTATTGCGTTGTGCATGCAGTGCAGCGCGCGCTTGTATGCACGCTATACCCAGGGTACAGCCCTTAAAAATAAATAAACAAAATGGCAGATTTTCGTTTGGTACCCCAGGGTACCATTTATTTCATCAAATGGAACTTTTTTGAAGGATTATTTTGATCATTTTTGCATCATTTTCGACACAAAATTTGCTGTTAAAATCGTCCAAAACTGTAACTTGTAAGAAGTAATCTGAAAAAGGTATGAAAAAGTAGTATTTTATGAAAGTCTGAAGATTTCTGATCATGTTGCAACTGCAAGATATTATAACTGTGGGGCTAGTAATAGCGCTAAGCTGCGATCATCCAATGTAAACAAATTGCCCACGTTCTGATTTTGATATTTTCCGCCATGTTGAGACATGTGTTTTCCAATAATTGATCTCATGCAATGTTTTGTATTTCGTTATTTAATTTTACAGAACGACTTTCTATACCTCGGCCAAATTTAAGGATATAAAGCTGATTTAAACACCATTGTGTTTCTTTTTGGATAAGCTTTCCAGTGATACCAAATTTGTTGGGTTGCAAACAAAAATAAAATCAATTTTTCACCGATCTCCCTACTCACACTGCACTGTTCACAACCCGACAGGCGACACAACACAAAAAAAAATCAAGACCAAATCAAAGGCCCAAGTGAAGCTGCAGCGGAAAAGTGTAATTTACCCATAGCAACAAGCATACAATTGATGACTGCAGAGTCATGAAAGTGTGGCTTATTTACAGTTACTAATTTACATGAAAGTCAGGAAAAATGTCACCACATCTCGTTTGCCCTCCGCAACAACCCGACCGCCAACGTTTACACATTAGGGGACCATGCTCTGGCTTCAATCAAAGTACCTTGGTCTCCTCTTTTCGTCCACCCTTTCTTGGAATGGCCACATCACCAACATCACAGCATGTGTCAACCGGATGCTAGGCCTTGTCAGCAGAAACCTGCGAAAAACTACACAGAAGATTCGTCAACAAGCCTATTTTGCGCTTGTTAGGTCACATTTAGAGTACTGCTCCTCTGTCTGGAACCCGCATACGGACAAAAACATCTCCAAAATTGAAGCAGTTCAAAGACGGGCTGCCAGATTCGTCTCCAGTGACTACCAAAGAAGGAGCAGCGTTTTGGCCATGATACAACATCTTAAATGGGAGACACTGGAAAGAAGATTAGCTTCAAGCCTGAATATGATGTTCAAAATACAAAATGAACCGCATTCATCATGCCGATGGCGCCCAATAACACTCGTCAATATCACGAAAATAAGTACCAGCTACTCGATCCAATGCCAAACTGAAGTATACAAGAACTCCTTCTTCCCGCGGACAGTCCCGTCTTGGAATGCTCTTCCAACAAATGCAAAGGTGCCAACTCGCTGCGACCTCTTCAGGAGAGCATTTCCCGCCCTCGGCAATTAGGCCGAGATCACACACTAGACTATGTTTATTGTTTTGTTTTGTGTTGTCTTGTTTTGTTTTGTTTATTCGTTCCTCGGCATTATATCCGGACTTTTGCATCCTGCTGAGTATCGACGTAGAAGTATAAACTATAAATAATCTTTAGCCGTGGGTGGCCAGTGGCAGGCCGGTAGCCGCTGCTGCCACGGACGCAGCCGAGCGCGATGGCCTAAGGTGAAACAAATTCCCGCTGCTGTTCTAGCTGATTACTTCAGCTTCAGAACCAAACTTCGGGCAAAACACGACATACTGCAATAAATGTCAGCAATCGAATGAATATTAAGTAACATATTAAAATTGACAAAGAACTATACATCAATATCAACTCAAAATAATGTAATAAATAAACATGTAAATATATCAAATAACGTAATTTTCACCGTTACTAATGGGTAGTTTACCTTCACAACGATGGAGAGTAAAAATGTCATCCTCTTTCGTTATTATTTGAATTATTTTATACAAATGTTACAACATGGCAATAAAATAAACATAGACAAATCAAACAAATTTAATTTCTATTTTAAAATATTTGTTTTAATATTCGAAATACAATTTAAGTATAGAATAAGTTATATATATAAAAGCTGATTAAACTTTTGATGAAAGAGGCAACTTTAAACGCTTGACAAAATTCCATCGACGCTTCTTGCATGGATTCTTCTCTGTAATATTGACAAGGAAGGGTATGATTATTTCATCATTTCTTGTTAATGTAATATAAAATTCTTTGGGTGAACATTTTAAACGTTCTAGTGATTATTGTTTATGTTTGCGAGACTGAATACGTAACGTTTAGATTATGTAGAATGATTAAAATAGACCTTTTTCTCAGAGGAGAAAATTTCCAGACTGAGGCTTGTCATGCTAAAGTCCAGGCGGCTCGACTCGGGGGCAGAGCCTGACGGACACTGCTGGCCTGGGCCTGTGGGCTGAGCTGTGGCACTGCACTTGCCTGTTCGAGCTCGAGCGGCACTATAAATATAATATTGTTAAAATTATAAAACAGTTCTCAATTTATGTCGTATCAAAATTGTTTTATTATTTCAGGTTTTAACAAAATAATTAAAGTATCATTACTCCCAGAGAAATTGTGTGTGAATGTGTTTTTCCTTTTTTTTTTTACATTGAGATTTGAGACAGAAAAAGGGTGATTAGTGTTTTTCGCCTTATTTATTTTTGGAGCTTCATCATGTTCGTTACATGATGGAATTAAGTGAATGGTCTGCCATTCTAAGTATAATTCTAGTTTTAGATGAATTTAATGTGCTTCATTATGTGGATGAAAATATGAGGAATTGTCACAAACGGGTGACAAACAAACTGGTCGACCAGTGGTTGTTCACTTCTGGCTTCTGCATTTGTTTATGACCCTGATCATTCATCAAAAATATGGCTGCAAACAAGACTACTTTTCTTTATCCTGATGTGATATGATTATAACATATTAACAATGAAAATGGTTACTTATGCCAAAATATTTCTTGATGATCAAGATTAAAATCCAATCAAATACTTCATATGATTAAATGAATATAGCAAGGTCTAGTTCTAATGTTGTCTTCTTTTAACAATTGTTCCTACTGCAGATTGAACTTTTAAGGCTGAGCTACCAAGGGACCAAACTTAGATGTTCTAAGGCTTTTCTTGTTTGGCGTTTAAAGAATGGCCGACTCGGACCTCACCACTTTGGTAATGGTTGTGTAAACTTATTGTATTGTAAAAATAACAACAAACAAATGTTTGAATAACTAAGAAAAAGTCCCAATTAGGAGAAACTGTGTGACCATGGCATTGCACTATCTAATAAGTTCTAGTAATTGTTGGATTTAGTCATAGACATAGATATGTGGATGTTGGTTACTCTGCAAGTTAATATTTTCTTGTAATATTTTGCAAATTTTATTGGTAAAATGCCTGAAGCACTAGTAACAAATTTACAATTTCTTTAGTTCTAGGATATATCAGATACAATTCTTTGTCAAATCATTTTGAAGAGAGAAATATCTTTTGGAAATTTATAAGAACTGTATGATCTGATGTTGATGGCCTTGCAGTCAGTAATATTAAAAGTAATTATACAAAAATATGCCAGTCATTTGTTATTCACATTTTGTATTACTATTATGATATTGCACTTTTATATATGATGACCGCTGATCTTTGACATTTATCAATATTTGCAGGCGGCTCTAAACTTCTACTGCCAAGAGAAGTTGTTCCGTCATGTGCAGCGTGTGGCGTTAGAAGCAATCAAGAAATATGGCAGTGATCCGGTCCTCCTATTCTTCAAGGGCTACGGGCTCATAATGGAAGGTATGTCGAGGGCCTTGTAACATAAAATATTTACAAATCATTGTATAATTAATCAGTTGATCTTACAATCAAATAAAATAGCATATTGATCTTTCTTAAGTGATAAATCATAAATCTTTGTTACAGGACTCTGAATGGATATAACAGTCAGTCCAATTTCTTTTTCAATTTGAAATAAACAGTAGATTGATAAACATTAAAGGTGCACATGTAAAGTGTCTAACTCCACAAAAATTACTTTGAGCTTCCACATTTCTCTTCTACCGTGTTATTTAGCTTGTGGTAAGAGAAGAATAAAAAAGGGTTAGATCTTGTCAAATGGCCCTTTAGTATGACGATATCTATCGCTCAAGAGCGTCAACAGACGGTCATGTAAGCGTCATACCAACCAAAAAAATACTTTTTTTTTCACGAGGGCGATTTTGAAAATTTTGAGGGAAAAAAACGCCCTCGTGAAATTATTCACGAGTGCTATTTTGGGGCTCACGGGGGCTCTTTTTTTTTTTACATCATTTTCACTGCTCAAGGGTCTAATAAATGATTATCATGATGTGATCTATCTGATTATGCCATGTTTGGTACGTATGTGGCGCTTTCCGATCATGCAAAAAGATGTTTAAAAAAATAGAAAAAAAAATTTTTTTTTTTTAAATATATATATATATATTTTTTTTTTTTTTTTTTTTTTTTTCCGCCCCCGTGCCGTGGCTCACGGGGGCGATTTTAAAGGTATCGGGGGCGAATCGCCCTTTGCCCCCGTGTATTTTTTTGGTTGCGTCATACTGTAATTGGTTGTAAAAGCTGACGCAAATGTTCGCTTTTTTAACCAGGAAAGCAGTGTTCTTTTTTAATGAAACTTTCACACATCATTCAGACATATCTTACAATGATTTTGCTATAGGATTGAAGTCTCAAATGTCATTTTGGGCAATATCTGACACTTTACTGGTGCACCTTTAATATAAACCATGATAGCTGTCATGAAATGGGAACCACAAAATTGTTAGTTTAATTGATTTGGTGAAATAAACAAACAATGAAATTCATAACTTTCATGCTGTTTTCAATGCAGGAATCAATTAATTTTTTACATTAATTTCATTAATCAGTTGCAAAAAAAAAGATTTTTGAAAATACTTGGGTTGAAAATAAAAATTGGATCATATTGTAATTACCCAACTTTACCTTTTATCCTGCAGATCGTGTGAGTGAAGGCATGAGAGAGCTGGAATCTATCAGAGACAAGCCAGAGGTCGTCCTCTGTACCACTATGGCACTCATGTACGCTCACAGAAAGTCCAAAAGTGTTGGTAAGTTGATTATTTTTTTATACAAACTGCATCACATTGCATGATCTCTCGCACCTATCCTTCTGGTTTTATATGTGAACAGTGCGAGTAAAAAACAAAACAAAAAACAGACTTTGATTGCTTATAAATCCACAATTCTAAACATATTTATACATTATATGTTGATACAATTGGTATCATTTCAAAGCTTGGGAAATTGCCATTAAATGTAGGATGAAGTTATCTTTGAAAATTAGACAACAGATGCAACCATTCACAAAACAAGAACACTGCAAACTTAGTTTTTGCATGAATTTGGATGTTCGGTGAAGCGTGAAGTGATCAGCGTGTATGATATATAATTTTAAAGGCAATTTCCCAAGCTTTAACATGATACCAATATCAACATAATTGGTATGGTGGTTTTATGCAGGTGTCATTTGTATGACGCACCTCTTGAACCCCGGGAAAGGTGCGTCATGGATGCATCTACTAAGGTCTCGGGTTCGATTTCCAGCAAAGCTGTATTTTCTAATTGCTAATGTTATTACGCATGGTCATCATATATAATTTCAAACCTACACAATTATATTTTGTACCTTCTCAATTTCCTATGGAGCATACTAGCCATATAGCTATTGCTGTGACATTCATCAACAGGCAAGGGATACAAAATCACCTAAGTGGGACAGACTTTAACTATTTTTGTTTTTATTCATTGTCCATAGACAAGGAAGCAGTCCTAGAGCTGGACGCAAAGATGAAAGATGACAGGAAGAAAGCGACTGACAAGGTAAGAAACTATACAAACAACATAACTTAATGCAATGGTTGGGCAAGTATATACATGATTTTTCACATTCTAGTGGCCCAAAACGTGAATCCAAGGGGCAAAACAAACAATACCATTTCTGTTATATTTAGTTGTCCAATTTGTCCAGTAGAATTAAACATTGGAATTTGGTGGTCTGAAGCTATTTTTTTAGGATCCCCGGCCAGCGGCCCCGTGTTAATGATGTGCATTGGTATCTGTCACACAAATTTGTATCTTTATTCTATCCATACAGCACATAGAAAGCTACAAAAAATACATGCGTATGTTCTATAAATTAATAAATTATTCAGGCCCAAAGTAAGCTAAAGCTTATTATTATGATTATTATTATTATTACTATTATTATTATTATTATTATTATTATTATTATTATTATCATCTCTTTGTATCTCTTTGCAGGCTGTGTACTTTGCTGCAGTGTTCCTGTGGCACACAGGTCGCCATGACAAGGCCAGGGAGTATGCCGACAGGTCCATCAAGATGGCCGGTGGTTCTTCCCTTGAGGTAAGTGTTACAATGCTTGGGTACGAGTGACACTTTACCTGCCGTCTTTTGACCTTCAGCAAGGCACTTAAAGGGAACCAACATCCAAAAATGTTGTAATAAATGAATGGTAATAGTTTTAGTAATCCACTCCTCCAACAAGTACCGAAAAAATAGTGATACATAAAAATGGACAATTATTATTACTGTTGATATGTTGTTATTTGTTTATTGACAGGGTTCAACTCTCAGAGGTTGGATTGACCTGACATCGGGCAGGGACAACTACTTGAAGAAAGCCGGCAAATTCTTTGAAGAAGTTCTCAGGTATGTCATTATTTTTATGCCTCCGCCAACGAAGTGGCCGGAGGCATTATGTTTTCGGGTTGTCCGTCCGTCCGTCCGTACGTACGTCCCGTTTTCGTTCTCGCGATATCTCTAGAATCGGTTGATGGATCAATTTCAAACTTGGTATGAGTGTACATATTGGGGTGACAATGATCTGATTAGATTTTGGGGTTCATGAGGTCAAAGGTCAAGGTCACAGGACTCACTATATGTTTAAAAATGCCTCGTTCTCGCGATATCTCTAGAACCGGTTGACAGATCAAATTCAAACTTGGTATGAGTGTATATATTGGGGAGACAATGATCTGATTAGATTTTGGGGTTCATGAGGTCAAAGGTCAAGGTCACAGGACTCAATATATGTTTAAAAATGCCTCGTTCTCGCGATATCTCTAGAACCGGTTGACAGATCAAATTCAAACTTGGTATGAGTGTATATATTGGAGAGACAATGATCTGATTAGATTTTGGGGTTCATGAGGTCAAAGGTCAAGGTCACAGGACTCGATATATGTGCAAAAATGCCTTGTTCTCGCGATATCTCTAGAATCGGTTGATGGATCAATTTCCAACTTGGTATGAGTGTACACATTGGGGTGACAATGATCTGATTAGATTTTGGGGATCATGAGGTGAAAGGTCAAGGTCGCAGGACTCAATATATGGGCAAAAAAGCATCCTCGCGATATCTCAAGAACCGTTTGACGGATCAATTTCAAACTTGGAATGAGTTACATACACATCTGGGTGGCTTAGATTAGATTTGGGGGGTCATGAGGTCAAAGGTCAAGGTCACATGACTCAATATGCAAAAATGGCTTGTAATGTCAAAATCTCAAGAACTGAATGTCAGATTTCAATCAACTTGGTACCTGAATTTTTCTTGGGAGCCAATGTAGCCATCAAAGTTTGGGGTCTTTGGTCAAGGTCACAGAACTCAAAATGAAAAAAAAAAAATTCAGTGCACGTTATTTTGGGCTAGATATTACAAATCGCGTCATGGCGGAGGCATAATTTTCGACTGCGCGCAGTCGAAGATCCATTTAGTTAGTAATGTATTTTCTTCAGTGTGCTTGGAACAGCAAAAACCATTTCAAAGGCAACTGAAGTACCATTACCAGGGCAGTTACACAGTTTGTTTGTTTATTATTATTTTTTAAATAGACTTTAATTGTTTCGGTGAGCAAAAAATGCTTTTCTGTTTCATCTCATGTTTATAGCAAAAGTTGGTCTAATAAATTATTGGATTCAGCACAATCAACTGATTCGGTTCAGCTATGAGACTGCAGTCTTATCTGTTAGCAGCTGTTTTCTTTTTCATTTTCTCTTTGTTATCTAAAACATTTTCTTTTTGTTTTCATTTTGTAGTGCCACCCCGAAAGCAATTGACGCCCTCATTGGCAAATCAAGGTACATGTCGATGAGGCACAATTACAGTGGAGCGCTGGAGCTGATTAACCAGGCGACAGTCTCGTACCCGGGATTCATGCCTGCCGTCATCGAGAAGATGCGACTGCAGCTGGCTCTCCAGGACTGGGAGCAGACTGTAGATACGGCTCAGAGGTAACTTAACCAATTGCCTATGGGAACCTGGTGCTCCCTGTATTACAGTGATCCGTTAACTTTGTAAAATTTAAACAAAATCACATGGAGCTTTCACATCTCTCTTGTACTCAGTTGTTTGGCTAATGGTTACAGACTAGAGTAACCTAGCATTTCAAATTTAATTTGCCGTAGCTCGGTTGAAATTAGTGATTGCAAATAGGGGTGGATTTACAGGAGCTCTGAAGGCTGTAACAAAAAAAAACATTTTTACCTACATGTACTTACCCATTAGTAGGTTATTAAATTATTTGGAATTATTTTTTTTCCCAAAAAATGTTTATCCCACCAAATATACTGCCTGGGATCTATCTTCATCTGACTTTATTATATTTTTTTTCAGGGCCCTGGTCCAGGAACCCAGTTGTCTGGAAGCCTTGAGACACATCATCCTTCAAATGCTGTGCAGGGAAGGCAACTATGAAGAGGTACAGTTCTTCTTCAACCCTATGACCATATACGTCCCCAGGATTTTTCAAGGGGGTGTTTTAGCTTCATTCAGTGGCGTAGTTGGGCTGTGTTTTAATACATAACACGGTAAATTTTTCGATAAAGGGGAGTTTTTAACACCCCAAACACCCCCCCCCCCCCCCCCTCTGTATGCCTATGCCTATGACTACCATATTCCCAACAAACAGAGACACAAAATGTAGTCTCTATGAGAAGCTGGTCTTTATAGACAAGTTCATTTAAAGTGATCATTATTTAAACTTCATGATTTTTTTTTTTTTCAAAAGTGATACTGGCTGGAGACTTCAATCATAAACTTATATTATAGTAAGATTCTTTCGAATATTGTGTGAAAGTTTTATAGGAAAAAGAAACGGCTACCCATTGATTTTCACCATAATTAAATTCAACATGAGTGATGTCATTCCTGTCAGACTTGTATTCATTCAGAGCTCTCCCTTTTTTAGATAGATAAAACCTAATTTTGTTGGTGGCTAATACAAGAGTGTGTGGAGGCCATTGGCACCCAGGCTACTGCTAAGGGCAAGTCCTATCATATCTCATTGTGTGTTTCCTTACAGGCTGCTGCCAAAATCGGTGAGCTGATCCAACTGATTGATCGCTTCGAGCCCAAGAATGCACACATCTACTGTCACCTCTCCAAGACATTCAGTCGCGTGGTGAGTAGTTGAATTGACATTTTTGTTTTACGAATCAATTTTGATGAAAGCCTAATATTCTAAGTAAGTTTGTATATGTATGTGTCACCTTACTGTTTTTTGTAATGCTAGTTAACATGTCATTGTAGCCTATATGCTGCCAAATGATATCTGAATTAACCTCAAATAAAAGGAAATTTAATGAAATATTTACTTCAGTTCATTGTAAACTATAAGATAAGTGAATCAAACACAAGCCCACAATCAAAATTAAAGGATTGAGTACTGTTCAGAGAAAGATTATTTTCAAACTTGAATAATGAATTATGACCTTTGCAACTGTCTTATGACTGATTGACTGATTGATTCATCAATTAATGAATTCATGTATTGATTCTTTTATTTGTACATTTATTTATTCATTCATTTCCCATTAATTATTTCATCCATTTAATCATTTATCCATTCATTCATTCATTCATCTTGATTGATTTATTATTGTTTTTCTTTCCACTTCAGTGCTCTCGGAACCCCCAGATCCTTCTTCAGACGATGACGATGGTGGAACGGGCAATCGGGCTGGACGAGAAGAACGCAGACTTCTACAACGAGAGCGGCTACCAGCTGATGATGCAAGGGAAGAACCGTGACGCCGTCAAGGCGTTCCGCACCGCAATGAAACTGGACGAAACTAGCGTTGTTGCTCTGACAGGTAAAAACAATACAAGATATTTTGTGGAATTTGTGTATCTTTCTTTCTAACAGTGGACAAATCTAAATTTTGCAGGATTAGCATTCGTCACCACTATAAAACTGGATAAAACTAGCATTGTCATTCTTCCAGGTAAAAACTATTAGCTTTATATTTTTGTAACATCCCCATGCATGACAATCTTTAACCCTAACCAGGCCGGGTTATTTTGGCTATGCTCTGGCCGGGGGGGGGTGGATTCCACCCCCCCCCCCCCCTGAGATCTCGGCTGTCGAATGCACGGCCGCCACAACATTTGGCACGCAGATAGCTTGCAACATAATCTACAAGACTGCATTGTTATTTTTTTTTAAATAATCAATTTTTAATAAGTTATGCAAATCTATGCAGAAATCCCCTTTTTGTCTGTAAATCACTAAATATTGCTCAGAATATGCTAATTTTGTGCATGAATATTCTTTATGACTTAATTAACAGGTTTTGAACATTAAAAATTGCGACAGCCAAAATTTTCCTTATCTATTTCTTTGTTTTTGGAATTTCTTATGTATTTCTTTGTTTTTTCGACTTATGTTTTTTATTGTTTTTTTAATGGAATAAATTATTGACCATTATCCAACCATTTTTAGCCCAAAATTAAATGACTGCAGTGATTAGAATGAAAAATAATGAAGGTTTTGTCTATTCTAGGAAAAAATTAATTTCCATAGGATTTGTACACAAATCACAAACTTTAGCGATTTTCGGGCCGACATACAAAAGGTCACGTGACTTTAGAACGGTATACCCGGTCGTCGCAAATTTAGTCTCAAAAGTTGCGCAAGACTTCAATGAAAAAACTCGTGAAGTCGCGCGGCAATACCTGGTCGCGTTGCGGAATTATCACACGAAAAGTCGAGGGGGGGATTCCACCCCCCCCCCCCCCCTGCCTGGTTAGGGTTAAAGTACCATAAATGCCTACTGCACAGATAGAAATTTGGTTGGATCTCATGTTTAAATGTTTTTTTTTTTGCTTGCAGGCATCATAAAATTCCAACTCAACGATGGCCAGCTGGATGATGCTGAGCAGCAACTGGACTTTCTGGGAGAAATCCAGGAGACCATTGGCAAGTCATCAGTAAGTCGGAACCCGTTGTCTACGGAAACCTGCTGGATTCTCTATTTCTATTCTTCGTTGACTTTTTTCATATTGTCAATAAACTGAAATACATTTTGTTTTAAGCAGATAAGATGTATTTTCTCCAAAAATAGTGTGGAATATATGTGTACTGTAGGCCAGTAAATTTTTTTTTTTTTTGCCATAAAAAATGTAATGAAAAATATTTAATTGCCCTGGGCCTATATCACAAGCGTTAGTTTGGGGTCCGGTTTTAAGTTTGACAAACTTTTGGATCTCTGCAGGGCATTCTGTGAGCTATACTGACAAAGGACATGCAACAAGTTTTATGGGCCCAGTAAATATTTGTTTTATGCCATCAACAAATTGACTTATCACACTGGGCCACTAGAAAAAAAGGAAGTGTTAGCCGAAAAATGTAAGTGTGGTGTCTCTGTGTGCTGGTTTGCATTATATCCTATGAACGGGGGTAAAGCGCTTAGAGATGATTATCAATCATATTGGGCGCTATATAAATCAAGTATATTATTATTATTATGTTATAAATTTGACAAACTGTTTTTGATCTCTGCAGGACATCCTGTTTCTGCGAGCCATACTGTCGAGGAAGCGCAACAAGTCGTCTGAGGAGACGGTGGAGCTGCTGAACGAGGCTAGCGTTGTCCACTTCCAGGCTCTCAAGGGGCTTCCCCTGGGCGCAGAGTACTTCACCCAGATGAACCCTGACTTCCTGGTGGAGCTGGTCAAGGAATACCTTCTGTTTGCACCTACTGAGGTAAGAGATTAACATTTCCTAGTATACTTAAATTTAAGATGAACAGTAAGAGATTGATCGTCTGGGGAGACTTCAGGCCCTCAAAGAACTTCCCCTGGGAGCAGAGTACTTCACCCAGATGAACCGTGACTTCCTTGTTGAACTGGTCAAGGAGTATCTTCTGTTTGCACCTACTGAGGTACAAGATTGATCCACTTTTCCTAGAACAGTATAATAATAATAACCTGTCTTAGCGGCCACCTGTCTATAGAAGTCAACCCACCTACAGAGGTCACCAAAATTGTTCCCCTGCAGAGAACAAATGGTGGAATTGTTGAGTGAGGCTAGTGTTGCCCCACTTCCAGTCCCTCAAAGGGCTTCCCCTGGGAGCAGAGTACTTCACCCAGATGAAACCTGACTTATTATATAGCTGGTCAAGGAATACCTTCTGTTCGCTCCCACGGAGGTAAGAGATTGATCAACTTTTCCTCGTACAGTCAAACCTGTCTTAGAGGCCACCTGTCTATAGAAGTCAACCCTCACCTACAGAGGTCACCAAAAGTGTTCCCCTGCAGAGAAAAAAAAGTGGAATTGTTGAATGAGGCTTGTGTTGCCCCACTTCCAGTCCCTCAAGGGGCTTCCCCTGGGAGCAGAGTACTTCAGCCAGATGAAACCCGACTTCTTATAGAGCTGGTCAAGGAATACCTTCTGTTAATACCCACAGTGGTGAGTGGTCCCTCAAGAGACTGATAGTCAGATAGACAGAGGAAATAGATTGATTAACAAATACTTATTTAAGATTGAGCCTAAGATATTGATCAATATTTCTTTTCTCCTTCATAATGTTTTTGAGTATTTTTTCATGTTCTTCCATGAAATAGAAGTATGTACTTTTTAAACATTATCATTCATATATTTTGCAACAGCCACAAGGACCTGGGCAGCCTGCTGATCCAGCCCTGTCCCGATGCAACGCGGTCCTGGATCCAATCTGCAAGGCAGTGCCAGGTCTGCTGGAGGGATTTTATCTTCAGGCCAGGGTTAAGTTTCTGCTGGGTCAGGTGGAGCAGGCACGGACCAGCCTCCAGCACTGCTTGGATGCAAACCCAGAATACGCCGATGCCCACTTACTCATGGCTCAGGTCAGTTTCGGTGATGATGATGATGATGATAATGATGATTACAAAATCAGATCTAGTGCTCATTATGGTGAGGATATTGATGTTTATGACGAGAAGGAGAAGGAGGAAGAAAAAGGAGGATGATGATGACGATGATGGGGACGACGATGATGAGAGAAGTGACAATGATGATGATGACGATGGTGACGACGATGATGATGATGATGACGATGACGATGATGATGAGTGTGCTTGCCATTGGTTGGGCAATGATAAGGAAGTAGAGGATACATGTAGGAAAGATGAGTGGGTAGATTTATTATGATGTTCAATATGTGCATATATAACTGGTGACATACATGAATGTTTGTAAAGTTATAATCATGCAACCAATGATTGTGAGGGAATTTATGTTTGATGTTTCTTTTTTCTCATCAACAAATAGATCTATCTTCATCTTGGAAACTATCAGAAGTCATCACAGTCTCTTGAAATGGGTCTCAGCTACAACTTTGAGGTATGATTCTTCAAATTTCTAATGCTGTTTGTATGTATTTTGCATATAAACGCTAAACATTGTTTGATTTAATTCATTGGATTTGAATTCAATAATTACCTTATAGAATCTATGTGAACTGTGATGAGACAGTAGCATTCTGATCAGATTACAGGTGGTTTGGGTAACAACTAGATATTGACAGTCTAACCATCAATGAGATCATGAGAATGCATGCAATGTATACATCACCATTTATCATTGTACCAAAACTTGCCAGAAGGATCCATTGAAACTCCTTTAAAAATGGATTATTTATACTTTTAAAAATGTAAGAAAAACCCCCACAAATTCTTCATCCAGGAAATATGAGAACCAAAACTCAAGTTTCCCTTTAAATTGATAATGTCCTGACAGGTGCGTGAGATGCCCCTGTACCACCTGATCAAGGCACGCACACAGAAGAAGATGGGCAATATGGAGGAGTGCTGCAAAACACTGCAGGCTGCTATGGCTCTACCTGGGATCAAGAAGAGGGGTGAGATATAAATAACAAATATATATATGGTTTGGTTAATATAATATTCCTGTTAAAAATATGTGACTATATATGTCAAAACTATAACTATATATAGTATGTCAAAACTATATGACTGTATAGTTATATTTGATTGGAAGAAGATGGGAGACATGGGGGAATGTTACAAGACGCTACAGGCCACTATGGCTCTACCAGGAGTCAAATAGAAAGGCAAAATTATATGGTTTTGTATATATTGTGAAAATAGTTGCATGATTTGGAGGTGAATATACCAAAATATACACCAAAACATTTTGAATTTCTTGAGTGCAATATTGATGCACAAGTGAAATTCGATGTAACTTTCCTTAATTCCTGTTGAATATTTTACAACTATGTTCTGTCTTTATTGATTAATCACAAGATAAATCTGAAACCGAACCCTCGTTGACTTTCAAATTGGCAAAATTTGGTATGTTTGTGAAGGAAATGTTATTTTTTCTAAGGATATTAATTTAATCCGCGATAAAAATGTTGAAATTTGACTAAAAAAGTCTTCGAAAATGGGGCAAAAGTGAGCAGTCTCCAAGACTGAAATTCGCTCAACGATCGGCCTGAAAATCGTGACGTCATCGGTAGAACGGGCCCGGCCGATCAGCTGATCAAGCAAAGCGATGCGCGTGCATTATACGTACGGTGTTGTGTATTGCTTTTTGATAACGTATGATCGAGCTGGACAGTTTTATTCGAGGAGAATGGAGGAAAATACTCTCGAACTGAGTTTCGCAATGGATTTTTCCGAAGAAGATGAAGAAGAGGACAGGAATGATTCATCAGACAGCGACAATGATGACAGGATTTGGGAGATTTTTGGCGCTAGTTCACTATTGTACCCGCACTCCAGTGTCGGCATGCTACGCCGCTAGCTGCCCGTGACGCGCTCGTGAAGAGTACCATACAAAACACAAATGTAACGTACCCAAAATAAACTAAATCTTTTACCATTGCTCAAATTATGGTCATGATTTCAAAGTAGTTACACAGAACAGGTAAAAAAGATAACTACTTTGAAATCATGACCATTATTTGAGCAATTTTCGAAGATTTAGTTGATTTTGGGTACGTTACATATGTGTTTCGTAGGGTACTCTTCACGAGTGTGGCACGGACAGCTAGCGGGCCAGCGTGCCGACACCGGAGAGCGGGTTTCAATGCGCCCTTTCCCCCAGCATCTTCCCCGGCAAACTGTGCATGGACATGGTGCAATTCGCTATACAATTGCCGCAGTCATAAGCCAGATCGACAAATCTATCACTTTCATGGCCTCTTTGACATTATTATAGTTATTTTTCACTGTCGGCTTAGAATGCCGACAGAGAAAATATAATATAATGTCAAAGTCAAAGCGTCAAAGAGGGCATGAAAGTGATTTGTCGATCTACCATACGCCATGCACCTTTTCCCGACTTTGCGACTCAAATTCAACTTTGTCGATACTGGCGATCGACTCGCGATTTCCACCTCAAAACCATGCCTGAAATCTTCACTTCCTTCAGACATTTCCACCATTCTCTGATTTTGCAGATTTCAGGTCGAATCTAACAAGAAAAATGATATTGACAAGGACGACGTTCTATCGATTGAGCAGGGCAGCATAACTCGCGCTCGCTGGACTGGGGGGTCGTTGGCGGAGGCAACCGGTACCGCTCTACCGTCAGAGGCCATGGTTTGGGCCTATTCTACCTGTGACGTCATCAAATTTCTCTGCACCAAATCGCCGTCAAACGGCGAAAATCGGGGTTCAGAATAAGAGTTTAAATTTGCTTTTAATTGTTTTCTGGGCGGTGTTAGGGCTTCAAAATTAACTTTTTCATGCTCAGTATGTTCTCAGCTTTCATAAGAGGTACAATATGCATATTATAGGATCTTCATTGAGTTTTCGGTTGAAGCCAAAATGCATTTTTCATTTCCATCTTCAGCTGTTTCCGCATCAAGAAGGCAGAAAGGTGGCCCCGTTTCAATGACTGATAGATTGTCCGTGTTCTTGGAGTTAGCCGAGGCATACAGGGAGACCGGCGGAGAGGTATGTAAACAAAACTATTGTTTACCTCCACCATGAAATGACTGGAGTCACTATGACTTTGGGTTTATATAAGTTTGTGTTTTCAATTTTATTTGATTTGCCATAATTATGGATATGCTGTGGTGTATAAGACAATTCCTCTCTCATTTACGATAAAAATGGGGTATAGATAGTGCAAATAAAAGTCTGGGTCATTTTTAAAGTAGATGTGACTTAGGATGAGGCTACATTGTTCTGATTACTGGTAGGGCAGCCTCTCTGAACGCAGCCAAGCAATTGGACCCCTGGTTCTGCAGTTGATTCAAAATCTGTTACAATTTCAGCATTGGTTTGGCATCATTATTGACTGTTCAAATTGCTCTTGTTTTATCCCATGTTGTGTAGCATGAAGCAGCCAAGGTGATGCAGGATGCCATCCATGAGTTTGGGGGGACCCCTGAGGAAATCCGAGTCAAGATTGCTAATGCAGACCTGTCGCTGGGCCGTGGGGATGTGGAACAGGCCCTGGCCATGCTCCGGAACATCACACCGGATCAGAGGTAGTATCATTACTCAATACCAGAAATTAAAATTTTTGCCTTGTAGCCCAGTTTTGGCGAGTTAAAAGAAGACCTTTATAATTCATGGCCTCAAACAAAACATGGCAATTCTTTTAAATTTGGTTGCCCATTGTGGATTGTGGAATTTAGCATCAATGAAATTTGGCAGCCCCAAACAAATTTGTTGTGTCCCCGGGCCAGCAGGCCTGTATTAATTTTGAGCATTATCAAACTCGTCTTCAGTTAATCAAGTCCACCTGAGCCCAAATTCATAAAACCACACTTAGTGCTATTCTAAGTCTATTCTAATTGATAGGGCTAAGTAGGCAACACAAAGTTGTCTAAGTCAATAACTATGGTTAACTGGTCAATCAACTTATAAACTGATTTAATTATGGACCAAATTGACTCACATTTTCACAGATTATTCCTCTTATTCACCTTTTATAACAAGCAAACAATTTTCATGATGGTCTATCACTTTAATGTATCTTAACTTAATTTGTTTTAAGTCAGTTCTTTTAAACATTTGTGTTTATCTTCTGTCATTTATCTGTTATGAGAAGTACATCAGTTCTTTTAAACCTCTTGAATTTATTTTCTGTTTGTCTGTTTGTTGCAGCTATTTTGTAAAAGCTAGAGAGAAGATGGCACATATCTACCTGAACCACCGCAAAGACAAGAGGCTGTATGCAAGCTGTTACAGGTAAGAGCAGTGTTTCTTAATAAACTGTGCATCCTCTGCATGCCACAATTAAAAAGTTGCAAACTTATTGTTTAATATAATAGAAAATACAATTTAAGAGCTAGTCTGAGAAGATTAGAACTTGAATTTACATTTTAAGGGAACTATATTGATTTTCAAAGCTCAAACTAATAAGCGGTCATTGCCATTATTTAATTACTCCACAACTACAGATTTTATGTTTTTATGTGATGTTCACACACAAAATATTTAAAGGAGAGGCATATGTAAACTCTCATGTCTACATTTTTCATTGCAGAGAGCTGGCTGAGAAGTATCCCAGCACGCAGACATCTCTGTTACTAGGCGATGCGTACATGGGCATCCAGGAACCGGAGAAGGCTATTGAAGTGTACGAAAAGGCGCTGAAGAAGAATCCCCGTGACAGTTCTCTCGCCAGCAAGATCGGTCAGGCCATGGTGAAGACTCACCAGTACGGACGGGTAAGTGGTCAGATTGCCTGATTGCCCAAGGCAAGGAAATATTGATCTCAAGCAAGTGAAATTTCTTGATGGTCTAGTTTGGTTGCCTGATTGGGCAACTTTCTTTTGTATTCATTCAAATACGAGAGAAAAAATGTAATTACTTACGTGTAAATTATCTCATCTTGAAACAAGCAAGAATGTTGCCAGGTAGATCTAGCTATCTAGCACAATTGAATTTGTTTTTGTTTCACATTGTTTGTTTCCTGGGCAAGTACATTTTCTGTTTGGTTTAGTACGATGTGAAAATTCATGATTTTACGAACCCTTACAGGCAAGTAGGAAAAAAAAGGTTAGTGTGGAGGCTTGCTTTACCTACTTAAAAACTTATGCAAATAATTTATTGATTCATGATATATTTTGAAAGAAGACTGATATTTACAGAATGGTATGTTTTTTGTCATTATTTACAGGCTATCAACTACTACGAGGCCGCTCTGAAGACAGGAGGACAGAGTTTCCTGCGACATGACCTTGGGGAGCTGCTCCTCAAACTGCGACACTACGAGAAGGCTGAGAAAACACTCAGAGCAGCCCTGGAGCATGAACAATGTGAGTCCCACTGATCTAGAAGGGTAGATTTATTAATTGGGTTGTTAACTATGGCATCATGTAATCAAAGCGCTGATAATTGTATGATATTGTGATGATGATGACTTTTGACTACCCGCAACTCTCAAACTTCATATGTTGTAAACCACAACCAGGGAAAAAGTTAAAATGTTGTTTTCTGAGCCTGCTTTTCAAGCCTTCAGGGACGAAAATGAGCACTCAAATATTGCTATACTCTAAACTCTATTCAAATTTACAGGTCCTTCAGGGGCAGTCTTTGTCATCACCCGAGCCCATGTATTCTTTTTATTGGCACAAACTGTGAACTCTGTCCCTTTTTATCATTTCATTCTAGCCACTGAGTTGTCTGTATTGATGGACGATGCCAAGCTGCTTGTTCTGCTAGCCAAGGTGCATCGGAAAGTGAACAAGCTAGAGGACGCCATGTTGGATCTGACCAAGGCTAGAGACATGCAGGCCAGGTAAACATTTGTTTTTATGCCTCCGCAACGAAGTAGCCGGAGGCATTATGTTTTCGGGTTGTCCGTCCGTACGTACGTACGTACGTACATACGTCCGTACGTCCGTACGTACATACGTCCCGTTCTCGTGATCGCGTTATCTCAAGAACCGATTAACGGATTTTCACCAAACTTGGGTCATATATGTATCTTGGGGGGCCAATGATCTGATTAGATTTTGGGGTCATGAGGTCAAAGGTCAAAGGTCACAGAGCTCATTATATATGCAAAAATAGCTCGTGATCGCATTTTCTCAAGAACGGATTGACAGATTCTGACCAAACTTGGTACATGTATGTATCTTGGGGGGCCAATGATCTGATTAGATTTTGGGGTCATGAGGTCAAAGGTCAAAGGTCACAGAGCTCATTATATATGCAAAAATAGCTCGTGATCGCGTTATCTCAAGAAGGGATTGACAGATTCTGACAAAACTTGGTACATGTATGTTCCTTGGAGAGCCAATGAACTGATTAGATTTTGGGGGTCATGAGGTCAAAGGTCAAAGGTCACAGGGCTCATTATATGTAAAAGTAGCTTGAGATTGGAAATCTCAAGAACTGAATATCAGATTTCAATCCAACTTGATACCTGAATGTATAATAGGGAACAATTGTAGTCATTAGATTTTGGGGTCATGAGGGCAAAGGTCAAGGTCACTTATAGCTCATAATTGTGATACGTCAAGATCTAAAAGACAGAGTACCATCAAAATTGAGTTGACAGAATTAATTCTGTGTACATGTTGATTTGGGCTTGACATAAATAAATTGCGTAATGGCGGAGGCATCATTTTCGACTGCGCGCAGTCGAAGATCCATCTAGTTAATTTATGACTAAAGAATAAAACACATAGCAATAAAGAATGTGATGTCACTCTTAAAGGGAACCAATGCCCAAAAATAATATTCTTATAAATCAAAAGAAAATTTTTTAGTAGTCCATTCCACCAACAAGTTCAGAAAAATAGGTTTCCAGACAAATTATATAATCAGAAAACACATCACCAAACTAAAGCATGTGTTCATGGGTCTGCTGGCGAAAACTATCTATTGTATAGGACGAAATGCATCGTCCATGATTCTTTTGTCTCCGAACATACGTGTGAATAGAATTGGTGCACTCGCAGACATTTGGCGCGTATGGAGCCATGAGGCTATGTTGGTTCCGTAAGTGGTGGTAATTAATTGAATTGTTCATGAATAACAGAACCCTTTGAGTGTTGGGCATCTATTTAATATCACACAATGGTACCAAAACATATAATTTTGTGATGTTCTTTGCCTGGTGGTCCCCTTTAAGTAGTCTTTTGAAAATGTTATTTATGTTTGTTTTTTTTTCGCTTATCCTGACGTGATACATGATATTACTTAAATTTGTTACATCATGTTTGTCTTAAATGTTTTATTTTGCTTATCCTCTTCAGGGTACTGAAGCGAGTGCAGGTAGAGCAGCCAGATGAAGTCGTAGCTCAAAAGGCTCTAGCCACAAGGTAACTTGTCTTGAATTTTTCTGCCAAATTAGTATATACACAACATGTCCCAAAATTATTTACAACAGGACTTTTTGCAACGATAACTTTAAAGATAGTAGATCAATCATAATGATATTTCAGGGTATGAAACTATAACTTATTACCTACATCTTGCAGAAAACCCTATTCGATTTGCTTCAGTGGTCATGGAGAATGAGGATCTTTTGTCAATCATGTCAGATGTCCCTTCCCTCCAGGTTTTGTAATGTAAGGAGTCGTGTTGTCCATTGTGTTCACGCGTTATGAACGAAAATGGACACATGACATGATTGACAAAAGATCCTCATTCTCCATGACCACTGAAGCAAATCGAATAGGGTTTTCTGCAAGATGTAGGTAATAAGTTATAGTTTCATACCCTGAAATATCATTCTGATTGATCTACTATTTTAAAGTTATCGTTGCAGAAAGTCCCATTGTAATTAATTTTGGGACATGTTGTATATTCAGTTTATTGATTCATACATATAAAATACAAAACAAGGCAGTTGTTATACTGAAATTATTTTGTTTACAATCAAATTATCATACATAGATAGGAGGAAGGATATCAGAGAGGATATAGAGGAACCAGTACAGATAAGAGGAGAGAAAGAGTTGGGGTAGAAAAGAAAAACATCAGTTCCCCCTTTGTTTGAATTTACTGTATTAATACTTCATTAGCTGGCATGATCCCTTGCACTTTGATTCCTCATCAAGTATCATGTATCTTTTGTCAACATATGCTGATGAGAGGGAGAAATTAATAATAATTATAAATAAAGGTGACTACTTTATATGTAACTCATGTTCCGTCTTTTAACGGACGCAGCCACCATTTGCATTACTCCAGTCATCAGATACACACTGCACATCATAAATCCAGCACACAAAGTGCGCATTTCCTAAAGTGTCATTTTAATGAAAAAAATATAGTTGACTAAAAGAGATTAAATTCACAGACATGAACAAGAAAAGTCGTTAACATTTCTTGTGATCATTATATTCATTCCACAGCATCTGCTCCCAGATGGCCGAGCAGTGCAGCTCGCAGCGGGACTATGACCGGGCCATCAAGTTCTACAAGGAAGCCCTGGTCTACTCGGGCCAGGACTCCAATGCCATGCTGGAGCTGGCCCGCCTCTACCTGGCCAAGTCTGAACTGGACTCCTGCCAACACCAGCTGGTCCAGCTGTTGCAGACAGACGGCGACAACGATGACGCTCTCGTGGTAGGTTGGGAGGATGATCTGGACGAAAATTTATGATGATGGTTATGATAAGGAGGAGGAGGATGATGATGATGTGGATGGTGGTGGTGATAATGAGGGTGATGATTATGAAGATGACCACAATGCTGATAATGATGAACAACAATATACATATTTTTCCTTATAACATTTTTCTTTTCATGAAGTTTTTGAATATGAATATTTTGATTCTAATTCTCATGGTTTCACCATTTGTTTTCCATCTTGCAGATGATGGCAGATTTGATGTTCAGGAAAGGAGAATATGAGCAGGCCACGTTCCACTTCCAGCAGCTGCTTGAACGGTCTCCAGGTAAAGGCCAAACAAAACAATCATACAAACTGAAAAAGGAATTATAGTTTTGTTTGTGTGCAAATGTGCACACAAGGTATCTACTCTTTGTAAATACCATAATTGGGTTTATTTTGGTGTGTGTTATTCAAAATAGAGTAGAACACCATGATTAGTTGATATATTTTACGTGGAGGAAAGAAAAACTTAATAAAAATACATTACCAGAAAATCACATATTACGCACTATGATGCATTGTCAAGACAGGTGGAATAATTTAGAAAATTGTGGGTAGTCCACAAATGTGTCAGGAGTATATTGCCAATTTGAGTCTCCCATAGAAACGAATGCCTATTTGCAAAGAAACATGACAGTTTTTCCTATATCTAGACCAATTTTGCTCAAATTTTCAGAGATCATTTCTCCTTTTCATCTATTATAAATAATTTTAGCTAGCATTGACTATTTCTTGAAATAATATATCCAATAACATTAATCCAGAGCACTATGATGCGCTGGCAAGACTGGTGGACCTGATGCGGAGGGCAGGCAAGCTGGAGGAGGTGCAACATTTCCTGGACCAGGCGGAACAGGCCTCTCCCAGAGCGGCTGTCGTTCCAGGCTTCAACTTCTGCAAGGGACTCTACAAATGGTATGTATCAAATAGAATACTGAAGTTGTTCTTTTGTTGTAACAAGGTCATGGTTTGAAACAACTGGTCATTTGATTTTTTGATTTTGGTAGTGGGTTGCAGCTGGATAATTTCCCTCTGAGCAACCGCTCGGTCAACAATTTCTGGCTTGCCTGACATTGTTGAGAACCATTACACATAGGAATGAATAGCTGTGATGTCATACCTTGGTACTCTATGGTTTCTGAGAAGTACGGCCACATTATATGAGCCTTGTAGCTCAGTGGTTAGAGCAACGATCTAGCAGTTTGGAGGTCTCAGGTTTGATTGAACACGCCTCTCCAAGAGTGGCAATCGACCCATGTTTCATCTTCTGCAAGGTAACAAATGTTACATATCTTATTAGGGCCACTATTAGAGTTTTGAAGCTCAGTGGTTAGCTTAATGGTTTGCTCAGCGGTTGGGAGCAAAAGGCCTTAACTAACACGATATAGATTTGCATAAAAAAGAAATGTAATATAATACATTATTTACAATACATACATAAACAAAAAATATGTAAATTGATTAAATTATATTTGTTTTGCAGGTATGTTGGCATTCCTACAGAGGCCTTGAAGCACTTCAACATGGCGAGGAAGGACAGTGATTGGGGGCAGAAGGCCTTAACTAACATGATAGAGATTTGCATCAACCCAGACAATGAAACGCTCGGAGGAGAGACCTTTGAGAATGTTGACCTTGATGCCGCGTGAGTTTACAAAAACTGACTAGTCTAATTACTTTGGCTTATACGTCTTTAGTTCTTTTGATAGACAAATGTTGTAAAAGGGGTTATTTTTTGCAGTATTAATAAGTTTAAAAGTTTTAATTAATTTTTTAAAGAACTACTAATAGCTCAACATTTTGATCAATGTTTTGGAGTATCCAATCATATTTTCAAAAACAAATTTGCATGTTGTTGAGTTCATGCTCAACAATTATAAAATAATATCACTTTACATTCTGTTCACCTAATACAATGTTCAAGTATGCCCAGGCTAGAATTGTTAATATGTTTATATTTTCATATGATAATGACTGCTGTTTTTATTCTTGATTTCTTCTCAGTTCTGCTGCGGAGAAGGCAGACTCTGAACAGGTGGCAGCCAGAACTGCAGAGAAACTCATCAAGGTATATAATCAACAGAAAAGTAGTATAATTGAGTTTGTTAGCCCATTTTTATGATGGTTCAGGTTGTATATCAACATACATTGAAATATAAAGCCTGGTGTTATCACTGAAATGCAGAAAATGTATCAAGGTAAAATATTAACACAGACATTATTTGAAAGTTGTTAGCCTGTTTTAATCATTGTATTAACATACATAAAATCTTGTGTTTAATAGTCAGCATTAGATTTTATAACTGGGGTAATGATAGATGTGTTAATCATCAGGCATGTGAGTGGGGTAAGAAAAAAAAAGAGGAAAGTCGCAGCATAATTGCACAAGTGTGCGGGAAGTGCACATTGCAAGCACAAAGTCCATTGCGGCTGGGGTCCAGGCCTTGACGTTTTTGAGTATTAAATGCATTCTCCACCCATTTTTCATAATTCTTCCAAAATTACTAGGTAAGATTTGGTCAGATTTACGTTTAAATGTTGTCTCTATACATTTAATAAAGTAAAGTTGTTTTTTTAAATCTTTTTTTTTTTTTTTTTTTTTTTTTTTTTTAACAATAAAATCGCGCGATTTTATATTTCAAAAACGCGGAATTCCGCGGAAACGAGGAAGTCTCACATGCCCGATCATTCACATAAAGGTTTTCACCTTCTGCTGGGTCCCCATTTGTACAGCTGGGTAGAGAACAGCAATAGTGGCTTAATTGTCTTGCTGATCAAATTATTATTATTGTTATGAATACTTCACATTGTGTTACAGGAACTGAAGCCCACCCCTGGCTCAGACCAGCACCTGATCCTAGAGATCTACATCCTGATGGCATCCAAGTCCAAGGCCAACATTGAGAAAGCTCTCAGCGCTTTCGTAGATTGTTGATGTTGTCGTTGCCATTATTATTAGAAGTAGTAGTAATGTTATTATTAATTTCTCTCTATGTGTTACATATACAGGAACTGAAGCCCACCCCTGGCTCAGACCAGCACCTGATCCTAGAGATCTACATCCTGATGGCCTCCAAGTCCAAGGCCAACATTGAGAAAGCTCTCAGCGCTTTCATGGAACTGGTCTCCAGCAGTGAGGTAAGCTCTCTAATTCTGTGGTTGATACTTTTATCATTATGACATATCCAATGTTATGAAATTAGCGCAGGCCTGCTGGTGTTGGGCCATTAGAAACTACCTTTGGGCAACCAAATGTGACTGGCTATAGCAAAAACCTGGCACTTGTTTTGAAGAAATTGGAATTTTAAGTTCACGCAATGTGTGTAAAATTGAAACAATCAAATCTTCGCCAATTATTGACCAATTAGTTAGAACAAAACATCAAATGAGGCCTTTCTCATGGTATGAATTTTGAATTTTACCGACAAGTGCCGCGTTTTGCTATAGCCGGTCACAAATGTTATTGATGCTTAATTCCACTGGCAACCAATTATAACAGAATTGTAAAGTTTTCTTTATTTCGGGCCAAAATATATTCACATTTCGGGTCACTAGAAACTAAAGAAGTGGTTGTAATTCTGGTTGAGCTATGAGTGGGTCCTTACAAACATTGATCAAAACATTAATTTAAATGTTGAGCTTGTTGTGGATCATTCACATTGATAATTAAAACATTGATCAATGAGTGGGTTCTTCCCAGGGCCACTGCGATTCAAGATAAACTTGTTTTTCACGATTAGCTAATATAAATGTGAATAACTTTTCTGACCTTCAGAGGGAGAATGTACCAGCTCTACTAGGGGTAGCCACGGCATACATGATGCTCAAGCAAACGCCCAGGGCCAGGAACCAACTCAAACGCATCGCCAAGATGGAATGGAATCCTGTGGTAAATTGCTTTTACTTTTTTTTTCTTTCTTTTTTTAAAAGTATATTTCTATGCTTCATAATTGTATAGCTAATTTAAAGTTTTAAGATTAAACATATTCTTTTAAAGATATAAAAGAGTAGTGGAAATTTTAAGGAAGTGTACACATTAGATAATTTGTATTGTCCAAGATCTCAACTGAGCCTTTTCCAATTGTATATGGGATAGCTTCTCTTATGCATCTACATAGTAAATGTTCTTCTTTGGTGATGATTCAATAGTATGCTGAAGAGTTTGAGAAGAGCTATGAAGAATGGCAATGTATGTATGTGATAGTTTGTATTGTCCGAGATCTGGATTTCTCTTCCATCTAGTTCATTTACATATTTGGTGATCATTTTACAGGATGCTGAGGAGTTTGAGAAGAGCTGGCTACTCCTGGGTGACATCTACATCAACTCTGGCAAGTTTGACATGGCCACAGAGCTGCTCAAGAAATGTCTCAAACACAACATGGTGAGTTCTGAAGAGCTAGAAGTAAATATCGGGTACCCATTCGCTCAAATTGACAAAACTTACTTAGAACTCTAGCAGATCTTACATAATAATAATAATATGAACATTTATATAGCGCAGCTACCATACATTGTTGTATTCTTCTTACCAATAGAAGCATGGAACAGGTTTCAGTTTCTGAATTTCTTTTTCTCAACTTTGTACAAATTTATGACAATGAGTTAGCAAATAGCATTGACTTAATTAATGTAATATAATTTGCTGAGCAGCTCAGGTTCGAAACCTCCACACATTCACACATTTCTAAATTCTATTCCAACGTAACGATCCAACCAACTAACCAGCTAAAATGTTTTCATTAGTCTTGGTGCGAGGCTCGCAAGTATCATGGCTTCATCATTGTGTAGGAACCAACCAACTTTACCGGATAACATATTTTCCTCTTCTCTTTATTGCTTAGTCTTGTTGCAAGGCTTATGAGTACCTTGGCTTCATCATGGAGAAGGAGCAGTCATACCAAGATGCCTCAGGCAGCTACGAGAAGGCCTGGAAATTCGGCAACCAAAACAGCGCCAGCATAGGTGAGTTGGTGGTACAGTGAAATCCGTTTTCCTTGCCATGTTATCTTGAGAACTGGTTGACAGATCAATTTCGAACTTTTAGGTATGTGTGTAAATATTAGGGTGACAATAATATAAGATTTCAGGGTTATGAGGTCCAAGGTCACAGGGCTCATTATATATTCAAAAATAGCTTGTAATTGCAATATCTTGAAAATCAGTTGACAGATTATCTTCAAACCATGCCGATGTCCCGTCATTTATGTCCTTCAGCAAGGCTTTTAATCCATGTTCCTGCTCTCAACCCAGGTAATAATGCACCTCTGAATAGGGTACCGAGATACATTTTGTTTTTCAATGCAAAGGTTGTACTTTGGTTCACAAAATGTCAAATGTATGTACATTTTGCCCTTTCTAGCTGCTCTCAACCTAGGTTTGAATGTGTACCATGGGCATCCGACTGCAATACGGAACTGTTTGACTATAAACAATGAAAATAACCAATACTATTTTGTCAACTCTAATTCAATTCCTGCAGGTTACAAGTTGGCGTTCAACTACATGAAGGCAAAGCGCTATGTGGATGCCATCGACATCTGCCACAAGGTGCTGGCAACTCATCCTGAGTATCCCAGGATGCGCAAGGACATTCTAGACAAGGCCAGGTCCAGCATACGAGCCTAGACCCAATCGAAGAGACCCATTATATAATATGAAATAGAAGCAGACTAAGCATTAAGAATGTTCAGAGATACAATCATACCCCTAGACTACGTGCAGACTTTTAAGAGGTCTAATACATGTACTTTGACTGTGGATGCCATCTACAACTGATGGTGATGATGATGATGATGATGACGATGACGACGACGACAATCCACAGCACTTGTGTGGCACCATTTATCTGTTTCAAATATTCAAAGGCACCATCTCCTCAATAGTAAAGTTATGGACTGCGCACTTTCTTGAAAAGACGAGTATAGAGGCCTGGCTTAACTATCATGTTGGTCAGTGTTGATGAGGGAGAAACTATGTTAACACTAGGAATTTTAAGTTTTCTACCATACCATATTTCTCTTAAGTATTTGTATACTAGTGTACCCCAGGATGCTTTGTGCACATGCAGACTTCTGAGCAGTCAAAAACATTTACATGAGCTTCAAGTCAATTGAAGAAATTATTTTTTCATAAACTTTTGTCTTGTGGATTGTCTTGTGGATGTTGCTTACGTCGCTCAGGAGGTGTTGACAACATCCCAGAATATTCTAAGATGTACAAAATCAGGTCCAGTATGCTACACTAGAAATTATGTACAGGCTCTCTGGCCAGAGGCCACTAGCTTTGGGCCACCAAATATAACAGAATTTAAAGGGATCTAGTAACTTTGTTGACATGTGCAAAAAGTGATGAATGGTTGATGCAATGTATATTGTTGTTATCTCATATGTCCACAGGGTATTGTGTGAAAATTTCAAGTCAAATGGACATTGTATGGCCAAGTAATGAGCGAAAATGCAAAGTGATATTCAGTAACTCACTGCACTCACTTTGTACACGGAAGAAAAACTCGCCCAGAGTTTTTCTTATCTAAATACTTCAATCATACATATCTTTGTAACGAAAGGGAAATTTGAAAAACCGAAACTTGTCCCATGATTTTATTGTTAATACGAATACAACAAGGTATAAGGGAACCGGTAGAATTAAAATTTTATTTTGAGGATTTGGACAATGTTACTAAGTCCCTTTAAAATGTTTTCTTTGTTTGGGGCCACCAGATTTGGTTTCAGGTTTCCAAAAAGGTTTAAACAAATTTAGTACCAATTTCTATACAGTAGAACCTTGTTATAAAGAGCTCTGATAGAACAATTTTGCTCAGCTCATATTTTTGTTATCCTGATACAGTCCCTGATCATAACAAGCAGTCTAGCGCTGCTGGCCTATTGAATGTACCTCATTATATCATATCTCTTGTATCAGGATTGAAAGTAATAGAATACTTAGAACTTGGACCTGTGAAATTACAGAGCTCGTTATAAAGCAGTTCCACTGTATAACAATATACCTGATATAAATTGTAAATTCCATTATCCCAAGCTCCATATTGTAACAAGATCACTGAATATTTAACCCAACTTATTGTAAAATGGAGAAGTGCTATATCTCTAGTTCTGAATCTATACATATGAAGAATGTTTGAATGAAATAATGCAATGTTAAATTACTTATGGCATTGGCTATTTTTAATATAAAACATTATTATAGTAATTTTTGTTAGTAAACTTCAAATAGATTTCCTAGCTTTTAAAAAATGGCCTAACTTATTGTAAAATGGAGAAGTGCTATATCTCAAGTTCTGAATCTATACATATGAAGAATGTTTGAATAAAATAATGCAATGTTAGATTACTTATGGCATTGGCTATTTTTAATATAAAACATTATTATAGTAATTTTTGTTTGTAAACTTCAAATAGATTTCCTAGCTTTTAAAAAATGGCCTAAATATAATGTAAATATGTCATATTTTCACCTTGAAGAAGTAACAGATCTTGTGTATATTGTATAAATAAATTTAATAGTGATCTCAATGGAAGTGATGAATGAAAAATTGTGATGTAGATTTATTAAATTCTATTTATTGCACATAGAGGAAGAGTTTGTTTCATTATTTGCTTTGTGTGTGCTTGCGAAGGGTTTGAATGCAAAAACCGGTAAACATTTTTACCAATTAGAGATAATTGCAATTAAACTTGCTAAAAACAATGAAAATGAACATATATTTTGTTTAATATCTTCAAAAATATACTTTCAATTGCAATGAGCAACATCCTAAGATTTGTTTGTGGTACTTTTATCTTAAAAATTACCAAAATAGTGTTCATGAGTTTTTACATTTGATTTTGTTATTAATTATGTTTTAAATGCAATAAGGTAAAATATGCCAACTTTTGTCATTAAGTGATCCATTAACTTTGTCAAATCCAACCAAAATCAATTGCAGCTTTCTCACTTCTCTTGTCTGATGAAACTGGTTTGGATTATTCAAATGTCCCCCAATTTACAAAGATGTGTTCTCTTTAATGACACTATCACGCAGCATTGATCAGAATCTTGCAGTTCTATTGGTATGTCTCACATATCAATTCTGGAAAAAACCTCATGAGGTTAATGGATCACTTTAAAGGGGACCACCACGCAAAGGACAACAGTCTTATATGTTTTGGTATCAGTGTTTGATATTAAATATATGTACACCACTTTGCAACGGGTTGTGTAATTCATAAACAATACAATTAATCACAAACACTTACAGAACTATTAGGGCCTCATGGTCCCGTATGCCCCAATTGTCTGCGAGTGCGCCAACTCTATACACGCGTACTTTTGCGTACAATAGAGACACAGAAACATGTACGTCCTATACAATAAGCTGTAGTCTTTGTATACAGACCCTTGAAAACTCATCACCATATAATTATGGTGATGAGTTTTCAAATTATTAAATTTTTATCTGGAAGCCAATTTTTCTGAACTTGTAGGTGGAATAGACTACCACAACAATTACCTTTCATTTATAATATCGCTTTTGGGTGGTGGTTCCCTTTAACTGTTCCTATGTGCAGCCTTCCTCCAGGGGGTTGTTTCACAAAGATACTTAGTTGAACTTAAAATTATGGTAGGTATTTTGTAGCCTTGGAATGAAACATTAAAAAGCTTTGAGACTTTTCTCTATTAACAAATATGACTGATTTTTATCAAAATGTTTCAACAATTTTACAAAGAAACCAACATCTTTCCATAATTGTTGGGCCCAACTTTATAGAGTTAAGTTCAACTTAAAACTGTTGTGAAACACCCCCAGATATCATACCAGTGTTAAGAGTTCAACACAACGCACCCACTTTCACAAATCCATAACGTTCAACTTAAAACTGTTGTGAAACACCCCCAGATATCATACCAGTGTTAAGAGTTCAACACAACGCACCCACTTTCACAAATCCATAACATCACAAATTCTCATGAACAGATTACACAATTAAATTCTGAGATACAAATCGACAATGATTCAGTCAAAAATTAACTACAATCAATTTTAATGTAGTACTCATTATTTTCATTTCACAATTGTTTGTGTAATTGTATGATTTTAACTGAATGAAATTAGTTTGACACTAATAAACTATTGTATAAAAACTGAATAATTCAACCCAAAGTAGTACCAGACATAAATGTAAACAAAACAAAAATACATGATTTTCACAGTTCCTTTTCCAAAAGTATTATGTACGTCTCACGTTTGATTCCTGGTAACGCCCAATAATCTTTGCTCAAATAAAATATTTTAATGATGTAGACTTCGTCATAGAATAATTTTCACCGCAAATGTGTAGAGAACTGATATTGGAAAATGTTATCACTATTCTGTTGTTGGAAATACTATACATCAGTATAGAATGGAAATATCCTTTCACTAAAGAATGCCCAAAGAGGTCAAATCTGAGATTGATTATACTTATTTTGAAGTTTCATCAATAATTCCAATGGTATGTCATAAAAGAAATAAAATATATAAGGCATAGTATAAACATCAATTCAAATACAAGCATCTAACAACGGTTGGTTTATTTGTTTTTGTATGTTTTTTGTTTTTTTACATGACTTTTTCGTGTTGAAGCTAACCAGTTTCTGCCGCTTGTCCTTACATATGAACATAAATGCAATTTTTTTAGATGATTCACTACCCATGCATTAACAAGAAATTGACTAGTTTTACATACAAGCCCATGCATTGTATAGTTGCACAAGGATTACACAATTAACAATCACATGGCTACCGAATGTCCACAACCCAATAATTGATCGCTACATCACAAAGGTCAAAGCAGGGTTACAACGCCGACGAAGGCTGTAGTTGATAGCCCAAAATGTTGGAGGTAAATATTAGTATTGTGATCTCAAGTTTAAAATGTTAATTCTTTAGAAATACCAATACAGATGAATTTTCATGCTAAATCACATGGTTATTTCTAGCAATGGAGATGGAATTTTAAGTGATTACTAATGCATATTTCTAAATTACATTGATACATTGATCTTGAAAACTATCCAGGGGGGTGTTGCATTCAATCGCAAGTCCGAAAATATGCGCATCCGAGCCAATCAAATTTGCGCATTTAGGCGCCTTCACGGACTTGCAATTAATCACAACTTTACAATTGATTGCAACTCTTTATGCACCACCCCCTGCACACATAACAATATAGAACATTGATTAATTGAATATTGAATTTTTCTTTCAGAGCAACTTAGTTTATATACAGCAGGAAAATCATACTTGTGGTGACTGTTATATGTTTTAAAACAAACTTCAACATAAATAAATGGTTGGATATTCTTAGAGGTTGTGTATATAGGCTCTGTGTGTTTCTGTTAATTGAATACAATGACTTGCGACAGAAAACTGGAAGCTTCTATAAAACACTTTGTTGTCCTTCTCCTCCTCCTCCTCCTCCTCCTCCTCCTCCATCATCACCTCTCCTCCTTGTTCCCTTCTTCCACTAGTGCTAGGTCATCGTAAGCGACTGTAAGAAAACAAAATACAAAACAAATATTAGTTTCAACTAAATAAGCTAGAATGCTGGTTTATTGCTATAGACCGTTATCACACATACTTTTTCCCCCCAAGAAGAGAACAGAATTTAGAACAAATATCAATTTGATTATAGTAATCGTACGTTGAATGCATGATTATAGTTATGATTGTGATGAAGAAGTTCATATTTTGTCCCTATATGGTTCAGAATACAGATGCTAAGTCATTGAAAGGAACATGCAAATGATTGAATTATAGCATTTCAATTAAGACATACATTGATACATTTGTTATGTAGTTTAAAATTTAAAACTAGATGGATCTTCGACTGCGCAGTCGAAAATGATGCCTCCGCCATTACGCAATTTATTTATATCAAGCCCAAATCAACATGTACACTGAATTAATTCTGTCAACTCAATTTTGATGGTACTCTGTCTTTTAGATCTTGACGTATCACAATTATGAGCTATAAGTGACCTTGACCTTTGCCCTCAAGACCCCAAAATCTAATGACTACAATTTTTCCCTAAGATACATTCAGGTATCAAGATGGATTGAAATCTGATATTCAATTCTTGAGATTTCCAATCTCAAGCTACTTTTACATATAATGAGCCCTGTGACCTCATGACCCCCAAGATCTAATCGGTTCATTGGCTCTCCAAGGAACATACATGTACCAAGTTTGGTCAGAATCTGTCAATCCCTTCTTGAGATAACACGATCACGAGCTATTTTTGCATATATAATGAGCTGTGACCTTTGACCTTTGACCTCATGACCCAAAAATCTAATCAGATCGGCCCCCCAAGATACATACATGTACCAAGTTTGGTAAGAATCTGTCAATCCCTTCTTGAGATAACGCGATCACGACCTATTTTTGCATATATAATGAGCCCTGTGACCTTTGACCTCATAACCCCAAAATCTAATCAGATCATTGGCGCCCCAAGATACATACATGACCCAAGTTTGGTGAAAATCCGTCAATCGGTTCTTGAGATAACGCGATCACGAGAACGGGACGTACGGACGTACGTACGGATGGACGGACAACCAGAAAACATAATGCCTCCGGCTACTTCGTTGCGGAGGCATAAAAATTACAGGATTGCCTCGTTGTTGTTTATTGGGGGGGGGGGGGATGAAGGATATTTATGTTGAAATTTTCAGATTTCTACGACAGTACTCACCATAATTGCATTTACTATATCATTGCTGTTTTCTTGTAACGCTTTGACAGCCTTTTTCCGCGTGACACTTGCTTGCGTCATGACTAATTCAATGTCCTTATCTTCAATGTTGCCCTCATCAATCTACAAAGGAAATGAAATGCACATCAAAAACATTATATAAACAAAAAAACAGGCGAAGGTAGTTGAAGAAAAAAAACATGATATAAAATGTAACTCATACATAGTGCTACATCAAAAGCCATCTATACGAAACAGAAAACCATAATTATATGAGATAGGTGATGCACTTTACCCTGGACTTTTACAAAGACCATTAACAATTACATAACAGGCCAGAGCCCCAAATATGGTACAGCAGAAATGTCAAACCTTTTTAAGGCGATTTTGATTGTATTTGACAAACTTAATGGAGAACTTTAACATTGACAAAATGAACCAAATACCCACCTCCTCATCATCTCCATCGCTCTCTTCAGCAGGAGCCTGGACACCGGCAGGAGCCTTCTCAAAGTCAGTTGTGGGTGGCCTCTCTGGAGCTCTCTGGAACTGCTCTGCTGCCTGCACCTGGGCCTGCTGACTCAGGTCCTCGATCTAGGGGGAATCGCAAGATAAAGGGATTAAGAGATTAATGGATTTATGGATTAGGGGATTAAAGTCTGCATCTATCCACTTGCTGCAGGTGGTCTCTATGGAGCTCTCTGGAACTGCTCTGCTGACTCAGGTCCTCTATCTAGGGGGAATCACAAGATAAAGGGATTAAGAGATTAATGGATTTATCGATTAGGGGATTAAAGTCTGCATCTATCCACTTGCTCTGCTAACTCTGGTCCTCGATCTAGGAGGAATCGGGAGATAAATAACTTTAATCCAGTAGGTTCAAGCAAAATATCAGCATCCAGCTCTCCAGGAAATCGGGTGCTCCCGCATTAGCTGATAAACAGCATCAGGAAAACAAAAGCAATTACAATTTTTGAAATCTTTATTCCAGTTTGGGCTGAATTGAATACGAAAGCAGTAGTTTTTTTCTTTTAATATATAAAGTAATTACAGAGATAAGGACTGGCTGACTTTTAGGAGTCTTTTACCACTTAATACAGGCCTCTTGGGGTAGATTTAGTACCTAAATATGATTCTGCTGAATCAAAGAATTCATTTTATAAATTGTTAATAAGAAAGAAAAACAAATGTAATAAGAAGTATCCACATTATCTGGGCAAGTTTCATGTTGTTTATTATTATCTTATCATATCAACAATTTATGTTTTAGTTCAAATTTATCTGAAAATTGTGGGCCATAGGAACAAAATATTGAATTACCTTTGCCTCTCCAAAGACGATGTACATATCTGAAGCAGGACTCTTGTAGACGTCTGGTTTCTGGATGACAAACAGAATGTTCTTGGATTTCCTTATCGTCACTCTCTGGACTCCTGCAGGAGATAATTATAATAAAAATTGCATTAGAAATGATAAAAGATTGATTGATTGTATATATCAGAGACAGAAGTTAAAACTTTACAGTAGTGCTAGAAATAGACAGTTTTACCAGAATATCATCTCCAAAGTCCTTACATAATGGCAATTCTTGAAATAAGCCACCCCAAAAAAAAGCTTCAGGCCACTAACTTGCCAGACAGGGCGACCAAAATTAACGGACTCTTTTATGCTTTTTTTGTTCGGGCCACTCAATTATGATTTATGGCTATTAACATTTGACAAACCTCTAATTTTATTTGCCGGACTGGGCCACTACATATACTAAAGTTACTCTCTACTTTCTAGCATTGCTATATTAGAGACAGACGTTTAAAGTAGTGCTGGAAATGTAGCAGAATATGATCTCAAATGTCCTAAGTAATGGGGCGAGGAATTTGGTGAGAGATGGTTTCTGGTGACATCCACTTTCCATCTATTGATTTCAATCTTTCTTTATGATTGTTAACAGCAACATTTTGTAGATTAATTTTATGACATAAGTTTCTATAGTAGAACAAGAACAAAATCAAAATCAGTACCAGTGATAGCCTCAAGGCAAAGTTTGAACATTGCCTTTGCTTTCTTTTCACTCCAACTCTCGTCTAGCTTTGCAGATGGGGATACTCCCCCGTGCTGAAACCAAAAGTGGCTGAAGAAGCAAGAAAGCTTGTTAAATCATGAGGACATGTCCTGTGATCACTTTGAGCCCAAGTTTGGACATTCACTTGTGAGCTTTCTTCTCACCTCTACTTCAGTTAGCTTTGCAGATGGGCTTCTCCAGCATGATAAAGATATTCTATGTCATTGGAAAAGGTTTTGGAATTTGAGTGCAAAGATTGGCATAAAAGCCTAAAATCATGAGGATACATACCTGCAATAACTTTGAGACCCAGTTTTGACATTGCCTTGCGAGCTTTCTTCTCGCTCCTGCTCTGCTTTGCCTTGCTGGTGGGCTCCTCCCCGGTGATCTCATGCATCTCTGAGGCCTCTGCCGTGGCAGCGGGAGCCCCCGTCTCCATCTCATGCGCAGAGTCATCGCTGTCAGTTTCCGACCCTGACGACTCGGCGGCTGAGGGGGGAAAAACAGAAATATTAATTAGAATTTAGAATTAGCTCAGAGTTGGGGATATGACAATTCATTAATATCTTTCAGAGCAACACAATTGCTTCACTAAGATTAATATGATAAATTCAAGGGAAAAACAGGAATATTCATTAGAACTCCAAATCCACGAAAATTACTTGGAGCTTCCTCGTTTCTCTTCTACCGTGTTGTTTAGCTTATGGTTAGAGAAGAATAAAATAGGGTTTAATTTTTTCAAATGTCCCTTTAGTATTAAGATAATTATCATTGAAAATCATTATTTGAAAAGCGTTAATCAATGCAATAGAAAAAAAGTACAATTGTTGTAGCTAAACGCGTCCGCATTGCAGCACGCGTGGGAACATTTCGGAGATTGAACTTTGAACCCAGCGAGCACAAATTCCATGAATTCTGTACTACGTCTGTAATCATACAAGGGTGCGAATATCTCAAACGGCTGATTATTACTGTGACAAATGTATGGCAGACCATCAGTATTCGGTGATAAAATATGAACTCAATATTCGTTTTTTTCACTAGGTAAACAGTGTTCATTTTCTTTCAAACTTTCACAAAACTTTTAATTGTATTTTACAATGATATTGATATAGGATTGAAGTCTCAAATGTCATTTTGTGCAATATCTGACACTTTACAGGTATCACTTTAATATCTTTCAGAACAACACAATTGCTTCACTAAGATTAATATGATAAATTCAAGGGGGGCAGGGCGGTTTTAAATTTGTTTTGAAGCTACAAAATGTTTGGGGCCATCAAAATGAAAAAAATATTTTGCATGCTAAACGACACATGTGGCATCTGCAACTTATTCCTTTTCATTGATTCATTTATTTTGCGCACGTTTCACAGGATGTAATAGACCACTTTTTCATGTGTCTCTTAAAGCAACATGTATATAACCTTAAAAAATAATACATGGTGACTTACGGAAACTGAGCTGCAAACTGCTTAAAAGAGTAGTTTTAAAAATAGAGAGGAACTCCAGGGTCCCATTGCAGAAAGAGATAAAATCGATTGTAAGCTACTAAGTCCGAAAATTTGCACGTTTCAACCAATTAGATTTGCGCATTTAGAACACATGATCTGACTTAAAATTAATTGCAACTTACAATCGATTGTATCTCTTTCTGCAACGGGCCCTGAAGGGGTTGCATAAAGAGTTGTGATCAATCGCAAAGTTTGCATTAGATGCAAGTCTGAAAATGCGCCAAAAAATGCAAATATGATTGGCTCAAACAAGTATATTTTCTGACATAGATTTAACTGCAACTTGATATTGATTGCAACTCTTTATGAAACACCCAAAAAAATTACTAGATTTTCCCTGAATGTCCCTGGCACACATCTACAATGTAAACGGTCATACTTGGTAGTATGGCAAATGCATATTTTCCTGGTCGTACAGTGTACATTGACAATGTATGTGTTGGAAAAAGAAAATTGATTGCCAGCCATGCATTGTCCATGCATTGCCTATGACACAGAACAGTTATGTACATGCATAAGTGCCCTGGCATACCTTCTTCCTTCCTCTCCTCCGTTGTTGGCTGAACAGCTTCTGTTGTTTCCACAGGCATGATGGCAGCTGGGGGAACAACATAAAAGAATTATTAACATTCAAGTATTTAAAGGGCGATGAATTCTGGAATATTCCCTTACTGTTTAATACTGATGAGTGCATGGCATGGCAGGAGAAAAAATGTCCCTAAAAAAAGAAAAAAAAAGAGGACAATCGGTCCTCACTTTTGCCGATGCAATTTGTCCTCTTTTTATTTTACAATACAAGGATATCCTTATTTTTTAGGATGATCACCACCGTTTGCGAGCGTGCGTCTTTACTGCTGACGCGCAATATCATTGTGGCAAATGGTGTATACGTCTTAACAAATGGGTGACGGTCGTTTTTCTACCAGGACCTGTGCATTATCAATACAATGCCAATGGCAATGCAGAACGCGAGCCCATTTACTTTACTCTTGTTTACTTTAGTACGGTATTAATATTATTACATATTATTAGTTACTACTATATTGTAATGTTTGTATGTGTGATTCGAATGGATAACATGTCAACATTTGAATTAACTGTGATCAGCGCCGTCCGTAGGACGGCGCTGTGAAGACGAGACGTTACAAAATTTGATGAAATTTTGCGACGGGTGGTTTCAAGAACTTTACATCTATTTTTTTTTTTTTTTTTTTAGTTCTAGACATGAATTAAACCTTCAACCTACCTTGCTTGCTATTTAATTTGTTGCAAAAGAATGATAACTTACCTCAAATTGATGATGATGATGATGATTGTTATTTCCTTCGTCTTTGTTCGCTGCATGCAATGTCAGGTGACCGAAAACTCGTCGGCAATGCATAGCGCATGCGCGGGGCGATCGGTTGCTGCATGCGCTGCATGCATTGCCGACAAGTTTTTCATCACCCGATATTGCATGCAGCGAACAAATTCGGAAACCATTTTCGTCACTTCTGTAATCTTGCCAGTTTTATAGTAAATTTCAGTATAAATAAAACGAATGGAGCATCAGACATGTTACGATTTGGATCATTGATGCCCATGCATAACATAATTCGTAAGTATGAACCGAGATATGTTATTTAAAGTATGATATTGTTTTTTTTTTTATAAGTGTGTTTGCCGTTAAAGCCTATAAAGTGTTACCATCACGGTATACACACCTCAGTATGCCAGGCGCCGTACTACGTACGGCGCCTGGTTAGGTTACATTTGAATAAACTTGGCCTTGGGCAAGAAACACCAGCGGGACCACATGTAGCTAGTGCAATACCAATGTACGACAGTGTTTTGAATTTTTTGCCCGACACGGTCCGAAATTTAAATCACCGATTACGGGTATTTTTTCAATTTGTCACGCTTTCTTTTTCAGTCCTAAATTACCTTAACTATATTGATTTAGGATTGTCTTATATTATGAGAAGAAAAAAGAAGATTTCATACCTTTTTTTGAAATTCCTTGTCCCGAAAGCTCGTCTCTCGCACACATTCGTAATCCAGTTCACATGGCACTGCTCTATATCGTGTGACCTTCATAGAACGCACAGAAACACCTTCCTCGTCTTGAGGGGGTACTCTTATAATGTGATATATTTCAGTGGGTGAGGACAAACAGTCAAAGAGAACCCTGGCTGGTTTTTCGGACTAGTTAATATATGCACGTGACATCGGGTGACCCGTTGTCCATATCAACACTAAATAAATGTATTCATTTATATATTTAATTTCCTTTTATTATTCATTTGTTAAGTTTTGTGTATTTATTTTTGTCATTTGCTTTATTTCATCTATAGGCTATATTTTTTTTGTAATATATATTTATTTCGTTCATTTATTTTTATTAATTTATCTATTTCATATTTCTAAACATTTTGTATTGTATTAAATACTATTTATTTATTTTTTTAATGTTATTTTAATATAGGGAGCCTTAGCCCAATTTATTTGTTGATTTGTGTTTGTGCGTGTGTGTGTGTGTGTGTGTGTGTGTGTGTGTGTGTGTGTGTGTGTGTGTGTGTGTGTGTGTGTGTGTGTGTGTGTGTGTGTGTGTGTGTGTGTGTGTGTGTGTGTGTGTGGGCCATGTGGTCAGTATATTCAAAGATCAGCTGTTATGTCAACCAGCCATGATCTTATCATCACACTCACAGAAAATAAAAGACATTGACAATCATATTTGCACCTCATAACCTTGCTGAGTTGTTCTTTTTTTTTTTTTGAGGGGGGGGGGGGGGGGGGTCAGTGGGTGGTTGATGGGGGTCACCACCCCCATCCCCCCCCCCCCCTCGTAGCCATGGGGATTTGAGGTTTCATTTAAAAAAAAAATTTAAATGAGGGGGGGGGGGGTGGTCAGGGGGGTCGCGCCCCTACCACCCCCCCCCCCCCTCCCCATAGCCAAAGGGATTTGATGTTCCATTAAACAAAAATGTGGTTGGGGGGGGGGGGGGGGGGGTGGTCAGGGGTCGCCCGCAACCACCCACCCTCCCCAATCCCCAGAGCCAAAGGGATTTGAGGTTTCATTTTGTTTTTAAATGGGGGTGGGGGGGGGGGGTGGTCGGGGGGGGGGGGTCACCCCCTACCACCCCCCCCCCCCCCCCCCCTCCCGGTAGCCAAAGTGATTTGAGGTTTCATTAAACAAATGGGGGGGGGGGGTGGTCAGGGGGGTCGCCCCCCCCCCACCCCCCACCATAGCAAAGGGGATTTGAGGTTACTTAAAACAAACAAAAATGAGGGGGGGGGGGTGGTCGGTGGGGTCGCGCCCCTACCACCACCCCCCCCCCCCCCCCCCCCCCCCCCCCCTTGCTGAGATGATGGGAGGAATAACATTGAAATTGAATAGAAATTGGGGTGTGGATAGCGGTTGGCCCACCTTACCCCCCATAAGATCAATTTTTCTCCTTTTTTTTTGGGGGGGGGGGAGGGGGTGGGGGGGGTCAATTCCATGACTATGAAGAAAGGAGGGGGTTTCCAAAACACAATTTATTCGAGGGGGACCCTAAACTCAAACACAATTTTGTTTGGGTATAACATGGCAGTGCAGTTTGGCAAGAAGACTAGATAGGATTATGTTGCTAACAACACACACAAAAGAAATAACAGTCTATTCATCGGTTTCAAGAATGTTGTCTGCTACTGTAATGAAAAATCCACTCTTCAAGATTATTTCCTTTAAATTGCCTTTATTTCATAAAATCTTCGTGTTTTTTTGTGCTGTTGGGACAAAATGGTATTCTTATTAATAAAACACAATTAAGTAAAGATTAAGTAAAGATTTAGGAATGATGTTCAACTAGAAACAACTTCACAATAGTATACGGGTTGGCCATATGTGTAACATACAAAGTATTTTACACATAAGTATAGGTATGGCAAGAAATGAGAAAATTATTTAAAAACTAGCTGCCTCGCGCTTCGCGCCTCGGCAGCTAGAATCGGCGCTCCGCGCCTCATTATTGAAAAATGAAATTTAAAAAAAAAAATGTAAAAATAAATAATAAATAAAAAAACAATAATAATTTAAAAACAATTATTTATAAAATGATAGTAATGGTTGCCATCATCATCACCAATTCACCACTACCATTACTACCATCTTCATCATCATCATCATCATTGTTATCACCACCTTCATCCTCAGCAGTATTGATTATTGCCTTCTTCAATACCACCACCACTATTAATCATTATATCCATCATCCCATCATTACTACACCACTATCGTGTTATCATTTTACCATATTTATTACTTTTACTTTATTTTCTTCTGAATTAGCACCTGCTTTTTTGTTGAAATAACTTTTTCTTATCACCATTAATGTATTTTGATCACCATAATCATATTATCATGTACAACCTTCACCACAACCACCATTTGACTGTGTCGTCAAAACATTATGTTCATTATCATTGATCATTGCCATCATCATCACCTTCTTTTTTTATAGATCATTACCACTATCGCCATCATCAGCTTTTTGTTCAAATTCAGTTTATTCTGATCACTACTACCACCAACATCATTGTTACCACCATCATTAACACTACACCATCATTTTTACCATTATTAACATAATAAACTATTATCTCATCACCAGCACAATCACATCGTTGTTTTTATTTTCATTTTTATTCATATCAATAATGTATTTATCATTCATCATGTTTAATCTTACCACCACCATCATCATTTTTGTTGTTGCATCAATTTTCATCTTCATCATTATTGATAATTGCTATATCCCACCATTAACATTATCATCATTATGATCATCACTACCAACACTATGTCTGCATCATCATTTTTGTCATTAAATATTGTATCATCATTGCCACCACCACCACATCATTCTTACCACTATTATCAACACACCATCATTATTACAACCATCATCATTTTTAGCACCATCTTATTTATTGGTATTTTTATCACTATACCTTCACATCATCATCATTATCACCTCTACCACCTGTATCATTATCATTATCATCAATATGGCTGAAATATCAACAAATGCATTTGATCTTATAATTATTTGGGGCCCAAATAATTAGATGTTTTAAAAAAAATTAAAACATAATGCTTGCACTTTTTCAAAATCTTCGAAATCGTTTTTTAATTATTTGTTGATGATTTTTCCATTTAAATATTATTTCAATCAAACATGTCATGCATAATTTTGAATTGAAATGGTTAAAACTGATGACATTTCAGAAGTGCCCTCTTGTGTTCAAATGGCCCTTTTTGAATGATAACATGCTTTTTACTTAGTCATTTTGCAATTTTGTATATTTTTTTAGCATGGTGGAGTTACTATAGTTTAGGCTATAAGGTTACTGTCCAGGTTTGGTTACTAAGTTTAGCCATACCAAAACTAACTACCCCTTTAACGTGCAGATTTTTTAGCGTATACATATATGCACATGCCCATACATAAATACACATGCAAACATACACATACATACACAGATGCATGCACTCACACCATACATATGCATGCACATACCATAAAAAAGCGACACAAATGCACACCTACATAAATATACATTTCCATACACATTACACACACATATGCATGTACACACATACAGTAGGCCTACATACCTGCACATATGCATACATACATGTATGCCTACACACAATCACATACGCATAGACATGTATTCATACATGAATCACACGTTATGCGCCTATTATTCGTTTTGAGAAAGGATAATATTACAGATATTATTACAGTGAAACTTCATATAATGGACACCTCGTGTCCAATGATTTGACCTTGTTTAAATCAGATATATTGCATACATAGGAGATGGACATGTATAATATCCTTGCTATGTTACAACAGATTTTGTGATAATGAGGTTCACTGTATTTATATGCAAAACACTCACACAGCCACAACATACAGACATGCTTAAATGCATGCATACAAACACGCACAAATATACGCACACACAAACATACACAAATGTATAAATGCATACACATGCAAACGTAAACTGATCAATACATACTTTCATACGCAGACTTTCATACATTAAGTATCACATACAAACATGCGCAAATGTATACATACTTGCACACACATATATAATAATAATTGTACACATATTTAATTAATGCACATACGCATACACATTACACATGACATAAACGCACACATACATGTACCCACATTTGCATACAGATCGATACACGCATACAACACTTACGCATACCTATAAACGCATTATGAAAACATGTACAAAGCAAGTGTAATGTAATGATTTATCATTTTATTTTATGCTCATTTTTCAGCCATATGACTTTCATTTACCATGGAATTCAATTTTCATAAATCATTCAGTGGACTTATTAGAAATTCACATTTGATCAACCCTTTGATAGATTTTTATATTATATGAACAAAGTTACTAGATCCCTTTAACCCATACCAGGCCCCCCCCTCCCTTGACGTTTAGCGTGATAATTCCGCAACACGCGCAGGTATTGCCGCATGATTTTTTTCATTGAAGTCTTGCGCAACTTTTGAGACCAAATTTGCGACATCTGGGTATACTGTTCCGAAGGCACATACAATTTTGTGGTGAATTTAGACCCATAAATCGCTATTTTCGTGATTTGTGTACAAATCCTATGGAATTAATTTTTGCTGAAATACACAAAACTCATTATTTTTCATTCTAATCACTGCATTAATTTAATTTTGGGCTAAAAATGGTTGGAAAATGGTCAATAATTTATTCCATTGAAAAAAACATTAGATAACATGAGTTAAAAAAAAAAAAAAAAAAAAATACATAAGAAATTTCAAAAACAAAGAAATTTCAAAAACAAGGAAATACATTAGGAAAATTTTGCTGTCACAATTCTAAATTTGAAAACCTGTTATTAAGTCATAAGAATATTCATCAAATTTTGTATTTTTTTTTTTTTTTCAAAAAATAACAAAAATCTAACGGCGGCCGAGATCTCACCTCCTGATCTCCCACCTGGCTATATAGCCAAAATAACTTGGCGTGGTTATAAGGGGTAAACAGAATGTGAGTAAAAATCAATTAATATAAACCTAAGGAAAGCTTCCCAATCAAAATGAAAGTGTGACTGTAGGTAAGCATATTTGTATTCATTGTCAAAGTAATAATGGATGAAAACATTATTTGTGGGTTGGTAGACCTACACTTCAGTAAGAAGATACAGAGATCAGTATACAAGGATAAAGAGCATACATTGCACTTTTTAGACCTATGTTGTTACTCTACCTGCTTTAGTAATTTGTTAATGATTTGTATTATTGCGTAGATCGCTATAATTGTAGGAAAATCCTTAAATTGGCAACACATTGTGATATTTTAACCAGAACGTCAATGACGTAGCGCTCATCCGGCATCTCGCAACATCAAATATCGCAAATTTCATGTGGTACAACTTTTCAACTGGTCCAAAAATAAAAAATGTGATGCCCTGGAAGGGACATAAAAATGAATTTAAAAAAATTAGAGTGAAAAAAATATAAATTTGACGCCCAAGAAGGGACATGGAAAAAAAAATATATAAATAAATAAATAAATTAAAAAAAATAAATAAAAAAAATAATAATAAATAATTTTAAAAATAAATAAATAAAAAAATTTAAAAAAAATAAATAATAATACAAATAAATAAATAAATAAATAAATAAATAATAAATAAATAAATAAATAAATAAATAAATAAATAAATAAATAAATAAATAAATAAATAAATAAATAAATAAATAAATAAATACATAAATACATAAATACATAAATAAATAAATAAATAAATAAATAAATAAATAAATAAATAAATAAATAAAATAAATAATAAATAAATAAATAAATAAATAAATAAATAAATAAATAAATAAATAAATAAATAAATAAATAAATAAATAAATAAATAATAAATAAATAAATAAATAAATAATAAATAAATAAATAAATAAATAAATAAATAAAAAATTACCATAATTAATTAATGGGGAAAATTTCAAAATTCTGTGAAGAAGTTTAGTGTACCAAAGTTAGCTCTACCAGATAAAGCAAACCAAATCAAAATCGGTCGAGAAATGAAGGAGAAGAAGCATTTTTTGTGATTTTTAGAATAAATTTGCATAAATTACCATAATTAATTAATGGAGACAATTTCAAAATTCTGTGTAGAAGTTTAGTGTACCAAAGTTAGCTCTACCAGATAAGCAAACCAAATCAAAATCGGTCAAGAAATGAAGAAGCATTTTTTGTGATTTCGAATAAATTTGCATAATTAGCATATATAATGAATTTCACGATTCTGTGTAGAAGTTTTAAATCCCCCTCCTCGCCCTATCTTATGAAATAATCAGAATCAAAATCGATTGAAAATAACGAAGAAGAAGCATTTTGAAAACTGTGGACGGACGGACGGACTGACGAAGGACGGACGGACTGACGGAAGACGGACTGACGGAAGGACGGACGGACGACGGACCGCCACGCCATGGCATAAGCTCATCGGGCCCTTCGGGCCGGATGAGCTAAAAACAGATTTCGGCATTCAAATTGGTAACTTTGCAGCAAAGTCATTTCATATTTGTCTTAATTGTTATCACTAAATATTTTCACTTACTTTTATATTAGGAGTTGCCAATTTGTAGAGGAAATAATGATAAATTTGGCCTTAAAATAGCTATTGTCCTTAGAGATAGGAATAATAATAATAATAATAATATATACCATTTATAGAGCGCTATATACTGTATCTAGGTGCTCTATTTATAGGCACATGATTACTTTAGGTCATCAGGTACAGTTAAAACTTAAAACCTGCACAATTACTTGCGCACCATCTCAAATCTCAGGGGAGTTGGACTACCTAACCCTAAAAAGGCCGGGCTATTTGAGGTCTTCAGCAGGCCGGGGGGGGGGGGGGGGGGCCATTGGCCATTATGCCCCCCCCCCCCCCCCCCCCCCCAAGATCTCGGATCGCCGTGAAAATTTGCACGCATGATGAGTGAAGTGTATAGAATACAATGGTAATTTTAATTTTTTGAAAAATTCATTAATTTGCATATTTATGGTCATTTATGCAAATAAGGTCATAAATTCATATTTTTATCCATAAATCATATATTATTCATAATTAAACATTGGCTTCACTACATATATTCTTTTTTTTTTAAACTTATGTATTGTATTGTTTTTGTTGTTTATTTTATTTCTACCTATAATTCAACTATTTTGAACCCCAAAACAAACATATGAAATGTAAACAAGACCAAATAACCAATGATATACCTCTTTTACGAAAACTGATATTTCCATATGTTTTGTACACAAATCACGAAATTGAGCGATTTTCAGGGGCTGACATGCATAGACAAAAGGTCACGTGACTTCGTAACGGTCGGTCCCAATTTTCAAAATTTTTGTTTTAAAATATGCACAAGACCCAAAAGAAAAAAGTCACCAAGCAGCGGCGCGTCATCTTACCGTGTTTATGAGCAATACAAAAAATCGCGGAGGGGGGGGGGGGGCCATTATGCCCCCCCCTTGACCTTATTAGGGTTAAATAAACAAAACTAATTAGTATCATTAGAAATTTAGAATTACAACATACTGCATAATGCACAAAGAATCCACAGTGTTGAATTACAACTGAATCTACAAATCATTGACATCAGAACAACATATCACACATAAAACAAATGTGTGTACAGGGCTCGACATTAGCACTTGCCTTGTTGCCCGGGCAAGTCAAAATTGATGTCGGCCAAGTCAAATTTGGTAAATGGTTTAGTTTGGTTGCTTGATCGGGCAACTAAATAATTGATGAACTATGACTATAAGAAAACACTCTAAATCTCATCTAGAAATAAGCGGCGAGTCAGTTTTCTGTTTTGGCAAGAACAATTTTTAAATCCATGATTTCACTTGCCCGAACGGGCCAGAGAGAAACAAGTTAGCGTGGAGCTTTGAATAACACACTTTTGATCTATTAGCAAGAATGGAATTTTACATAATGTACTTGGAAGAAGACTATAATTCAATGCTACATGAAAATCTGGTTTTGCAATATAAATATGCACTTGTTTTGTGTATAAAATCTAGACCAGAATGTCTACATAATAATACAACTAATAATATATTACATTTAATATATTTACATGTACATGTACAAATGATTTACTAGAGTGGAATATGATCAATTAAAGTAAAGTGACTGCAGCCAAACCAGCACATAAAGACCACCATAATAATTATGTAGACAGAAAAGGCAGTATTTTTAGCGGGAGGTTTCTGTACTGTTTCCTTTTTGTGTTTGAAATAAAGACAACTGTGAAGCAGTGATGCCTGTGGTTAGCGGGCAAGTATGTATGGTATAGGTAGCTTATTAAATGATCAATGATGAATCTACAGCCATTTCGACTTTGAATACAAAACAACTAATTCATAAATACAATTGATATTAATTTTCCCTAAAAACCATGTTTTCAAACTGACCTGCTTTTAAAATTTGCATTACCAAAAGAAAAATCAAAAGCACTTTTATATCGCTTTGCATTTTTCTGTGAGCGACACTATTATTCATAAATAAAATCACTGACATTTGCTTGCTATGCAATATTTCTTAATATGAGATTTTTAAAATGTAATGCAACTATAATATTTGTTATAATTCTCAAAAGTTTATCGTTCATGAATTAATATGTAGCACAGATGTCAAGTAAGGTGCATTTAGAAGTATTCAAAAAAATCACAGGGGGAGGGGGGGGGGGGCATATGGGCAAAGGCCTCTAGCTTCTTAGAATTAAGTCCATAATTAGCATTTTTAAAAGTTAGTCTTAATGAAAACACTATATGGAATTATTCCACCTGTTTTTTTGGAATTCAAGAAAATAACTACAACTTCTTTTTTTAAATTTTGACTTCAAGGAAACTGACAAAATGAAGATCAATTTCCTTTTAAAGAGTTTATATCAATGCAAAGTTGATTTTCGTCTACTCTGTCTCTCATATATTGTGGGAGAGCATAGTTTGAGGAAGTCCTATCTAGGATATAAGTGTATAGTCCCACAATAGTGCATTATAAATGCTCAATGAGAATCATCGATCCCAAAATGAGAAGTTCAAAGTAAAAAATTACCGACCTGTGCTACCGAGTGGCCCATGTATATTGTGCGACTGGCTTCTAGCCGGCTTGCTCCAACACAGTAAGAACACCTTAAAGTTCAACTTGGTATGGGGGTGCAGATAATGAAGTCGTGAAAATAGATAATTCAAATGAGGTGCATTTTTCTGACAAGGTTCAAGGTTATTATATTTTATCATCATCGTTAAAAATATGTATCCCTTTGAATATCTTGAAATGAGAAGAATTCTTTGCACACTTGGCAATGATCAAGAGAACCGGATCTAATGGTGTAGTATTTCTTGCCGTCACGCTTCCCAAGAAAGATACTCAGAAATTGAATTGCAAACTGGAATTTTAAATGTCCTTTTCGCATTTGCGACGTTCTCCCAGAAATCATGATCATCTGTCGAAATCGTGTGCAAAGAGGACAATTGAAGATGATCATCCAGGTTATAGCCTGTAGTGTAGTACGATGCAGAGCAGAGGTTTTGTCTCCAAAATGTATTTGAATGGTCTTTTCATTAAGAACTCACATAATGTGCTTCACTTCTCGATCAGTACTATGCTGAAGAACCTTCCGTGCAGGTATGGATGAACATGTAACATGTTACATGTCCCATGTAACTGTAATTTCTTCACGCCCTGTCTGGAAATTCCTTTCTTTGCTCAACTGGTGTAAACAGATTTGCATATCTGAAGAAATGTTGCGATGTAAAGTTGCTCGCTGGTTCCGTCATCAACAGGCTGCAATGTCGTGTCAGATTCCGTATTCCACAAAGCCTGTGGAGAAGTATGGAATTGCAGCGCCCAGCGGTGTTAGCCTGTACAACTATTGTGTTACACGATGGGATGGGCATATCTGCAAAAAGAAATAAATAGATTTCTGTTTCAGTCCAGATTGAGCTCTATTGGATTACAAATTATAAGATAGTACAATAGATTATCATGGAAAAACGTTTATTGAGGATGACAAACCTCAACCTTGGCCATACAAACCAATCAATTTTGAAAAGAGTTTGAGGTGGGGTCCAATGCAGGAATTATTATTTTTTTTTTTTACAGGGTTACTTTTTCAATCTGATATCTTATCACAAGATATTTAATATAACACCATGGTAATTTTAGGGGCTACCTACTAAATTTTGGGGGCTATTTAAAAGATTAGGCGGCAATATCCTGGGGGGGTGGGTGGGGGGGGGGGGGCACTTGTTCATATTATATCTACGTACAGAATCGCATTGCGTCAGTGCCTTTTTTTGGCGCGGCTACTACACTTATGCAATGTACATTGATTACGCCATCACATAACGCCATACCTGTTCTTCTGTCATGTGTAAAATACTCTGCATGTTACACATGACAAACTACATGGTACTATTGTTCTATTTAATATCGGTAGCGTCGGTCGTAACCATTAATAACCAGGTAAGGCTGTCGATTTCGGGTATATTTACTACCCGGGACTCGCGATAATTTTTCGGGCGAGTCCCGGGTACCCGAAATTTATAAATTTGTTGATTTCGCTATAGGCATGTCACACCGCTGGGAAACATGTTCATTCAAGTGACAAAAATGCAGCGCATTTATGACAATAAATCATCTTATAAAATACAGCAAATTCGTAAATCAATTTTTTGCTTTTTTTCGGGATATCGAGTATCGATTTTTGCGCCCGGGACTCGACATTTTCCGGCGGGACCCGGGTACCCAGGACTCGTCAACAGCCTTATAACCAGGTCAAAGTGCCGTCAAAGTGAATGCGCAAACACCCCTTGCAATTAATGTACACTGCATGCCACACCAAGCGAAACAAATATGCACTTGCGCATGCGATTCTGTATGTAGATATGATATGCACTAACAGTATATAGGCGAAGACGATACTGCAACATACATGCAGTTAGAGCGCAGCATACATTTCTATTGCATAAAAAACACTTGGGCAATTCCACGGTAACTGACGTTACAATACAAATTCAATGTAGGACAGTAGCCTAGGATATGTACAAATTTGTTTTCATTGACATTGTACTTAATATTGTAGTTAAGGAAATAAAGATACATGTACCTGCCGGCTGCCGGTTATAATTTGAGTATTTGAATGATACAGGTAAGGTATTACAGGTCAGTTACAGCACTACCTGCCGGTTATAATTTGAGTATTTGAATGATACAGGTAAGCCTCGTAAGGTATTACTATTAACAGGATAACAGCGAAAAAATGTGACGTTAACTGACATCGCACTATTTCTGAATAGACCTTAAAAGGCCTAAATGGCGTATCGCACTATTTCTGTATGGACCCTGATGCCATGCCATGGCGTACCATTTTTTGTAATGAACCCTAATGGCGTATTGCACTTCTGAAATGGACAATAAATGGCGTATCGCACCTTTCCTGAAATTCATCATATTATATTCAAATTGACCCTATTTCTCTCGGTGTCTCGCACTCACACTGCAAAAACAAAATGCTTCTACAAGAATCCCAGCACTTTATCCCCCACAGTGCAACCCGTATACAATACTACGAAAACTACCACGGCTCATATGCCAGAACCCTCGGGGAAGAAATCGCCGCCGATCACACACCGAATGAGTAGCCTACGGGGGTAAGCACGCAAAATAAACTACAGCATACACACAAAAATCGTATAAATCACTTACCCATGATTATTGTAAAATGCAATCACCGCCGTCACTTCTGGAATGGCCGTCTCATATCATATTTCACCAGAATATCACCAAATAATGGTATTTGTACGTGGAGCTCACATCTACTAGTAAATAGGTCCAGCTCGAACATTTCTGAACACAACTGCACGATCCGACTCGATCGACCGTCGACCCGATCCGACGAACGATCGAGTATCTGAACGATATTACATGCATGTAATACGCTTGCATGGCTTTAGTTCAGATACTCAGTTGTCCAATTCAAATCGGCAAATCCACAGAAATGAATTTTACACCGGGCCGAGATACATATTCTGTAATTAGCCACTGAATCTGACCTATGGCCACTGAATCTGACCTATATGTGTATGTGTATCACGGCCCGATGTCAAACTACACAGAATTTTACCCACATTGTTTACGATTTTAAAAACATTTATCTACATTTACCATAGATCGACAAATCTATCGCTTTCATGGCCTTTTTGACATTATTATTGTTATTTTCACTGTCGGCATTCTAGCGATAGACGCGACCGATACGCGGTGCCTTAAGAGGCAAGAACACCGTAGCTCTACAGTAAAAGTTACTTACGGAAAATCTTTTTTTTTTTGCACATAAAACACAACATATTTAGTATTTTGAGCGACATTTGTAGCCCTATCAATACATTTAGGGTAGATCGACAAATCTATCGCTTTCATGGCCTTTTTGACATTATTATTGTTATTTTCACTGTCGGCATTCTAGCGATCGACGCTATCTATACACTCTGCCTTGCGCAGTAAGAACACCGTAACTCGAGAGTAAAAGTTAGTTACGGAAAATGATTTTTTTGTTCATATAAAACACCACATTCTCACACTTTGACCGACATTTGTAGCCCTATCAATACATTTAGGGCTGCTATAGTATATTAACTCACCGATCTCGTGTGTCGCTATACATGTCATTCTATAATTACGGCGATTTGTGATATTTTCCACGATTTTCCATGTTTCTTCATCGGTCTTTCGCGGTACTTTTTGTTCAAACTGCAAACAAAAAAAATATAACGTGCATCCGTATGCGCGAACACTTTTTCAGAAACTTAGGCAGCTAGGTACGGTACAGCGCGCGCGCCGCAAAGCTGCTATAACTTGGCGCGCTCAAGTTCTGTATAGCAGCTTTGCGGCGCGCGCGCTGTACCGTACCTAGCTGCCTAAGTTTCTGAAAAAGTGTTCGCGCATACGGATGCACGTTATATTTTTTTTTTTTGCAGTTTGACAAAAAGTACCGCGAAAGACCGATGAAGAAACATGGAAAATCGTGGAAAATATCACAAATCGCCGTAATTATAGAATGACATGTATAGCGACACACGAGATCGGTGAGTTAATATACTATAGCAGCCCTAAATGTATTGATAGGGCTACAAAGTCGGTCAAAGTGTGAGAATGTGGTGTTTTATAAGAACAAAAAATCATTTTCCGTAACTAACTTTACTCTCGAGTTACGGTGTTCTTACTGCGCAAGGCAGAGTGTATAGATAGCGTCGATCGCTAGAATGCGACAGTGAAAATAACAATAATAATGTCAAAAAGGCCATGAAAGCGATAGATTTGTCGATCTACATTTAGGGCTGTTATAATACTTTAACTCACCGATCTCGTGTGTCACTATACATGTCATTCTATAATTACGGCGAATTGTGAGATTTTCCACAATTTTCCATCACTCTTCGTCGGTCTTTCGCCGTTCAAACTGCCGTTATCGTACACAGATGCAATAATTACGGTATCGCTAGCGTGCACACAAAAAAAAAAAAAAAAAAACGACGCAAAAATTAAAATGAGTTATTTGACTTGACAAACTGTTACCGCTACATTTTTAGCAAATAATTGTGGGCCAGTGATTCCAATAATTATTCGGTAGCGGTAACAGTTTGTCAAGTCAAATAACTCATTTAATTTTGCGTCGTTTTTTTTTTTTTTTTTTTTGTGTGCACGCTAGCGATACCGTAATTATTGCATCTGTGTACGATAACGGCAGTTTGAACGGCGAAAGACCGACGAAGAGTGATGGAAAATTGTGGAAAATCTCACAATTCGCCGTAATTATAGAATGACATGTATAGTGACACACGAGATCGGTGAGTTAAAGTATTATAGCAGCCCTAAATGTATTGATAGGGCTACAAATGTCGCTCAAAATACTAAATATGTTGTGTTTTATGTGCAAAAAAAATGATTTTCCGTAAGTAACTTTTACTGTAGAGCTACGGTGTTCTTTGCCTCTTAAGGCACCGCGTATCGGTCGCGTCTATCGCTAGAATGCCGACAGTGAAAATAACAATAATAATGTCAAAAAGGCCATGAAAGCGATAGATTTGTCGATCTACATTTACCATACAAATTTGTTCCCCGCTTTCAGACTAATAACTTGCCTAGTACATAAATATAATTTGTTTTTTTCCCTAACAACTATTACAGCGAGAAATTACACCGAACGGCAAACGAATCCCTCGCGGTGATGAACGGCAATGCAAAAAAACATGTCAGCGAGCAGTGGGGAAATTAACCCACGTTGTTTACGATTAAAAAACATTAATTGAAATCTCAACTACGCATTTGTATTTAGTTTCTAAGCAATTAATTTTTCTGGGGGAAAACTATTTTTTATTTTTGACGTGAAATTTCTAGCGCACGAAAAGCAGCGAACGACGAACGACGGCATCGGTACCGAGTGGAATTCGCTCCTCCGCAACCATCGGTACCGAGTGGAATTCGCTCCTCCGCAACAGGACCAAAACCCTTCTCCAACTTATATATTAAGATTATAAAAAATATAATTTTGTGATGACAATTGATAATGTCAACAATTTTGCACCCCTTCTCGTTTGACGGTCGGAAGTCTGTTCGGACATAGGCGTTAAGACGGTGTGCAATTATGTCCAAACAGACACGACAGTCAAAAGAGAGGGCCAGTAAGTTACAGTTGCCGACAAAACACATAAAACGGTCATCATATCATTCATCAAAGTTTACTTTTGAGTTGACCATTGAACGTCAGCGACCGTTTTTGCTCAAATTGTACAAAATTCTCTTTTTTGATTGTTTCTCATTGTTTCTATAATATCAGAGTTTCCTTGTCCTTTTGAGGCTTTGTGAGTGACATTTGATTGACAATGCCCAACTCCTACGTGCTAGTTACAGATAGATAATTTTGCACATGCAGCTTCAGTCATGTCATGCACACATTACAATAGTCCTCAACTCGCATTCACTGCCAGAGCACTACACAAACTGTCAAGTTAGTACACATAATCGCTTCGTAATCATATACATCATCGAAACAATAATACAAAATGATGCATTAACTATAACATTTATATTTTTTATATTAATTTTTGTTTGTGCCAATTAGTCAAATCTTATCATTGATTAATCAGATGTTTTACGATAATTTAAGATGCACTTGTAGCTGAAAATCACGTTGAAAATTTGCCTGTATTGCCTTCAAACGTAGATGGCGCTATGGAAAAACGAACAAAAACACAGTCACCGCGCGGGAATTCAGTACAAAAATAAAGAAATATATTGTGAAGAAAAAACACAGAAATATTTCTACAGTAGCCTACAAATCACATTTCACTTATTTTAATTTTATTTTCTTCAAAATGTAAAAATTTTCAATTCACTTATAAAAGGAGACTCTTTCAATTTTGCAGATTTAGGAACTGACATTTCTTATCTTTATGAACTCGTCTCGACGAAAATTTCGCCAAAGGTTATTTATTTATGATATTTATTTTGAACACGTACTTTCTTGTTTATTTTAATTACATTGTATTGATTATACTCTAATTATAACACATTATTGTGAAAACGACATAATACGTTTCAAATAGTACAAATTACATTCATACACTTGTCTAAATAATCATTAATTAATTTTCACTTAATTGCTGAATTATAGAAACCTTCATGAAATTTCTTTCAATATGTGTAGATATAAAATGACAACTATTGGTTTTGATTATAGTATTATTAATTGCGATTACAAGATTTCAGTGCATAATGTATGCTATTTTAAAATGTTCATTATCTAATCATTCAATATAATAAAGTATAAATAGAACTTCAAATCCAAATGTAAAAACAAAATTTTATTATGAACGGTTTTCAAGGTAAAACATAATACGGTATAAGTAGCCGATATATTGGCAATAAAATTATCTAACATGCAAAAGGGTTATAGCCTACGTGTATTTGACCCAGGTGCAAGTTTGCAAGCAATAATTTGTCTCAATGTTTACTGTATGACCGTATCTCAATGCATTATGTTGATATTGCAGTCTTGTATTATAGTTATGCTACTATTCCTATTCATTTAATTGTATTTATAGTTGTATTGTATTGTAGTAGTACAAAAACCCGATTCCTGATTTGAAGGTGTCTCAGATTGATTAATTTTTTTAATCAGTTTTCATTCGATTAGTTTAGACATGTTTTACACTTATACATGGTACTTAATTTAAATACATTTTTGGTCTTGCATTATCAAATACTTAAATAATTTTTTTAATTGTTCAATGACAAAGATATTAGCCCCTTTAACCATTATGAATTTAAAAATCATGAAAGGACTAAGGAAGTAAGGTTTGAAACATTCTGTACATAAAAATAGATGTTTGAAAATGTGCATATCAGTTACTTTGAGTTGTTTTTTTGGTTTGTTTTTAATAGGTGTACTTTGTGTGATAATCAGATTGTGTACAAATTCGTAAAGCTTTCTTTTGTAAAAATTCAATTGAATTAATTTTTAGTTTTACAACAGTTTCCCATACGATATTACAATAATTAATGTAAGAAATAACAAAATTGCATTATAAATCATAAAAAGATATCAGGGGAGTTATTAATGGAAATTAATTTATATAATAAATTAATATACCCAATATTCCTAGAAATCGTGTTCAATAATATAGTGTAAATTATGAGTATGATCATGGTTTAGTCCCCACAAAGTTGACAGAATGTTTTTCTAAAAGCAAAATATCATTATATATAATCTACAATTTACTTTTTGGTAAATGAACATTTCTAAAGTATATAAAGTAAATTTAAAGATACTGACTTAAACCAAACATATATTTGAGATATTTCAACATTGAAGATTGACGTAAAGACATGTCTAAATTGTATGAAATAAAATACATTAGTGTCGTCTGCAGATGATTTTACCAATATCATTAACATATTATAACAAAAATATGACCTAGAATCGATCCCTGAGGGACGCCACTAGTTATAGGTAATCTATTCGACTCTTTTAGATTGAAAGTATACTTCTCTATTTAACAATAATCTTTAAACCATATATTAATAAAGCAATACCCCTTACTCCATAAAAGTGTAATTTATCAATCAATATTAAATATTGATTGATAAATTACACTTTTATGGGAGTAAGGGGTATTGCTTTATTAATATTATGGTTTAAAGATTATTTGTTAAATAGAGAAGTATACTTTCAATCTAAAGAGTCGAATAGATTACCTATATCTTCATGGACCTGAGTAAGGCATTTGAATAGGCTTTGATAATATTGATCATAAAATTGTTATGATCAATATTATCAAAGCCTATTCAAATGCCTTACTCAGGTCCATGAAGATGCCTACAGTGTGTTCCTTATTACCAATGATGTAATAATGTTATCATAAAGTTGAATAATTGCATGATCGGTCGAATTATGCTTTCTAAAATGATGCTTTATTTATGTAAAGTGCATTAGTGAACCACAGCCTCCAAAGAGCTCCTATAATAAGGGCCAATCACAGCAGCTGAAACAAAATGAATATTTAATAAAAAATAAAAAACAAATATAAGCTAGTAGAGCGGAGTGCACGGTACTTGAAGGCCTTTATTGCATACTTGCATAGTATTTGTCATAATGTAGTTCCTATTGTGGTGATCAAACAAAAAAAAAATCTTTGTTATTTGAAATGAAATGAAATGTCATATATGGTAAGCTAAATGGCGAGGAACATAATTATTGGGCAAGCTCATATATCATTATCGACAAGTTCGTGTCATTATTCGGGCAGCTAAATGGCGAGGGAATTTTGTTGTTGTTGTGTTTCTTTTCTTGTTTTTTTTTTGCTTGCTTGTCAGGTGAAAAAAACCTCCGCAAAAATGCTATGAGGAGGAGGAGGAGCCGGGGGGGGGGGGGGTGGGGGGGGGGGGGGGGTCGTCTCAGCTCTATGCATGCTAGCTATGCACACGACAAACATAAATTATAATAAAGGAATGCTCGACCAATCAATAAACGGGCTAGGGACGACGCCCACAGCGAGCCCTTAGGCGTTGCATGCGTGCATAAAATTATATGCAGACCGTAGTTCTAAAAAAAAATAGTATTATGATTTTATCAATTCATCATTATATGATATATGATATATCCCTGATATTTTGTTTTTAACCAATTCAATTTGTTTGATGTGAACAAATATATCGAAAGAAAATTGAATGTTTGATCGGCAAATCCGCGCAATTAATGTTGTCACCTAGAAATATCAAGTGTATGGTCTGATAAATTAGACTACTCTCTGAGAGAAATCCACCATAAACTGAACTGCGCATGCAAATTGCATGTGGTATATGTTTACAAAAATTATGGTTGTGAATGGAATGGACGTATTATAGTTCTCAGTAAAGTAGATCAGTAGATCGTCGCACAGTTAACCGTATGCAATGATTTATAGTCCATTCTCCTTCACTGTACTTCTTCTACAACAAAAACACATTTTCGATTTGTGAGGCACAAATTTATAATATTCCAATTTCTAGACTCGTTCTACAAAAGACACAGATCAAGACGTCGTTTTATTGTAGATGATTACTGAGATGTACTGAGTGTTGTCGAAGTCTTTAATATCGCATACCATTTACGGATCGGAGCTGAGTAGCGGTTGTTTTTCGCTCAGGGTCGGCAGTTTGGAATCGCATTCTGTGACTGCATGCAGACTGTGAGGTGAGTAAAGCTATACCGGTATATTTATACAGCTTTGCAAAATAGTGATTCTTTTACAGCGCGTGGCCTTGGTACATGGAAATATTTACACGAGTACAATAATTAAATATGTATACTAATACTAGTATAGGCTAGCTACACCGTGATGACGCATGCATGCCAATGATGAGGATGATGATGATGAAATTTGAACAGTGTGCGCCAGCACACCTTCACGGTCAACGTACGGCACCTAGCTGGTTAGGTTAATAAAAATGATGATGATGCATGCTGATGTTAATTGATTAATGATGACGGATAATGATGATGATCTGATGATGATGATGATGATGATGATGATGATGATGATGATGATGATGAAGATGATGATGATGATCGTGGTGATGAAGATGATGATTGATGATCGTAAATCGTAATCGATGATGATATGATGAAGAAGATAATGATTGATGATGATCGATGCATGGATGAGTGGTGGTGGTGGTGGTGGTGGTGGTGATGATGATGGTGATGATGATCATGATGGTGATGATGATGAAGAAGATGACGAAGAAGATGACGAAGAAGATGATTGATGATCATGATCATCATAATGACGGTGGTGGTGGTTAATGTGGTGATGATGATGATGATGATGATGATGTTGACGATGATTATGATAATATATCATATAGGCGGAGGGCCGGGGCGCTGCGTGACCGCCAGCCCAGAGAGTTTTGAAAAACTGCAATATTCAGGCAAAAAGTTCCTCATATTCAGGGAAAACCAAAATCACTTACCTTGCGGTGTTCAGGTAAATGTGTATTTAAAATATTTGTCTTCCTGCTAATCAATCAAAATATATTGTTTCATCCGGAAAGTGAAGGATGATGTAATTATGTTCACCCTGTTCTATTTACAGCTCTTTATGTTTCACTTCAGTGAATGGGTCCAGCCCCGGGGGGGGGGCACTCATGTATAATGTAAGACGGGTAATGTGGCCGCTAAAAGACCCCCTTTTTCACACACAATCACAGCTCTAAAGATACCCGATTTTCAAAACTTTCCGCTCCATAGACCCTCGGAATGACTTGGCTTGGTAGTTGAGTAGCGACAATCCTTTATTCTTCTTCTTCTAGTTTGGCTCCATAGACCCCCGAATGATTGGCTTTGTATTTGAGTAGCCGCCAAATCCATTATTCTTCTTCTAGGTTCGGGCTCCTTAGACCACAATTTGAGCCTTTTTGAGGGTTTCCGTAGGTATTTGGAATCTCCAAGTCTATGTATTTTGTAGTTTTAGTCTGCTCCTTAGACCCCTTAACTCCCCTTTCAGGGATTTTGTAGCTCCAAAGACCCTATATTTTGTGCGTGTAGTTAGCTCTTCAGACCTCCATTTCAGAGTTCCGTGCGGCACACCCCCGTCAAAAAATAATTCGAGTGCCCCCCCCGGGGGTCCAGCTAGCCAAACATTGTATTATGTTTTCACATCATAACCTGCACTTCGTATTCTAGTAATAAAGTTGTTTTATGAATTTATTTTCTCGGTCATTAAACAAATAAGATCTAAGATGACATCTTAATAGGCTATAATATTTTATTGCCACTGAGTAATGCAGCTAAATGTCATTATATATATAACATGTTCTAAGCAATCACATGTCTATAGTATAAAGCTTATTTATAACATTGACTATCGAGTAAACCTGCTTTTAAAATAAAGACTTCTGGCTCTCTTAACGTGCCAGGGGTTTTAATGCTCTATGGCATTTGTGTGTATTGTAATTCACAAACTATGTGAGCTGGCAATCAAGGAGTTAAGCAAGTAGTCCATATATCGAAGGTTTGACTGTACTGGTTGATTTTTCACCAAAATATTAGTCCTCTACAAATACAAGTAAAGTAAAGGGAATGCAATTCTTAATGAATATGTGGTGTGGCAAGATTGGTAGAGCGCGCGCTTTCCGATCATGAGATCCCGGGTTCGAACCCTGCCCACTGCCTTTGTCCTTCGGCAAGACAATTTATCCACAATTGCTGCTCTCTACCCAGGTGTATAAATGGGGACCGGTAGGAGTGGGACGTGTATGCAATTGTACTTGTATACCGTCAAGTGCGCCATATGGCTGCCAGAATGCATTGCTCCCAAGGGAGCAGAGAGTGCACGTCATGTGCGGAATGATTGAGTATGTGTCCGATGACCGGGGTAATAATACTGTAAAGCGCTTAGAGATGATTATCAATCATATTAGGCGCTATATAAATCGCAAATATTATTATTATATATTGAACAGTACATTAGCATCAAGTATTTTCTTATAAACCTAGAGGCAAAATCAATTTCAGCACAGGATTTGTTATTTATTTCTGGACCAAATAAATTTTCATTTCAATTCAGTCAAGCTTTTATATTGCAAGAATGTGCATCGGATGTACAATATTGTACATGTTTACCATAACTTATTGCACAGCCTTCACCCATATAGTATAAAAGAGACCTTCCTCCATGTTTATTCTGATGCCAAATCATAACGAGTTGAAATACAAAGTTACAGTTATTGTACATTATTATAATAACCTTAATGGGTTTCTGTGTTGACTTAAATGCCTTTTTAAGGTTCAGCGGGCAAATTGTCTGGATTCCTGAATTTCTATTATTTATTTCATGCCTGAATGGGAAGGAATTTCCTACCGTAATGTCTATAGACAGTGACAATACAGTGGTGATCTTTTGTATTTTCTTTACATCAATTATGTGACAGTGGCCTTGGGTTTCACACTAGGGCTTTTGAACTGTACTTTTTGCCCAATTAATATTGGTGATCTACATAAATATTCCTCTCTCAAAGTGATCTACAAAATATATTTTTAGAGTGGGGTAGACTTCAGTTGTAGGATTCAAACAAGGCATTGACCTTAAACACAGTTGTATGACTTAAATTGTGTGCAAAGTTCATATCTTCTTTTGAACTAATTTGTTTCTAACTAGATGTGTTTATCCTTTCTATAAAATGAAAAGGGCACATAGTATCAATATTCTGTCAAATATGTAAGAACCCTTGCTGGTCACGTCAGTCAAATTCTGACCAGTGCAAATACCTTATTTTCACTCAACTTAGTTCCCATCATGGTTCTCAAGACACTTATTTTTTCCCTTATCCTTCAGTTTAAAACTTTTTAGTTGACCGCAGCACACCCCTGCTAAAAGTAATTAGAGTAGGGGATCTTTATAAGTTTATAGTTCTTTGTCAAATAAATACAATTTGAATATTTTCTCTTTCTGGGCTTTTTTAATGACCAAAGAAATGTAAGCATAATTCCTAAAAAAGGGATCTAGTAAACATTGTCGAGATCCACACGATCCACACAACTTAGAACTCTACCAGTTCTCACATACCTTGTTGTATTAACAATGGAAGCATAAAACAGGTATTGGTTGTCCAAATGGCCCTTTCGTTATAAAGATATTTATGATTGAAATGTTCAGATTGGAAACTTCTCCATAATATTTCATAACAATTGCGTAGAAAATTAGTGTGTTGCGATAGCAAATACCACTTTGCATTTTCGTTCATTACTCGGTCATATGACATTCTTTTACCACATTTGGCATTTTCCCACATTACTTAGTGGACATATATCTAGATCACCAAAATACACATTTGATCAACCCTTTGTCAGTTTTTGCACATGTCAACAAAGCTAGATCCCTTTAACATATTGGTGCACACTGCATGCTGATTTATTTTCATGACATGTTTTGTTAGTTTGCTCTTCCATCAATTAGTACTGAGGAAACATTTTCAGTTTTCACATTCTGTAGGCTACTTATTGTGGCAATCAGAACATGCATATTTTCTCTACAAACATAAGACTGTTATTGCGCATTTAACAAAACACTTTTTATATTTATTATATTATTACATGAATATTTCCCCATTTTTTATTTTACTTATTATGCGAAATTTAATCAGAGCATGTTTCCTGAACACAGTATCCCACATCATCTCACGTTTTTCTATTTCTTTTCTTTTCTTTTCTTTTTCCAGATATAGCTGACGTCAAACGCTGGAAGTAAATTTAACCCATTCAAGACGAACTTACTTTTGAGAAACATACATTCTCCTTTAACTGGATCCAACCTGAGTATTTCGAGACCAGTTCTGAGGGGGATAAATAAACTCACAGAATAGAGTCAGAGGACTAGTGCTGCCTTTCCAAGGACATCTTAAAATGGCTGCTTCAGTTATAGAAACAACGGACGTGAAGTAAGGTTTCCCCCCTTTTTTCTGAGATTTTATTCCAAACAATGGGAATATTTTTATAGAAACTTGTATGTGTAGATGATTGATAATGAAATGTACTAATATTAAACACTTTTACAAATTAAAACTAAAGCATGATCAGGTGATAAAGCAAATAACTCCATCCTGTCCAGGGAATACCAATTAGTGCTGTAAAAATAATGGCAAATTCACATTTCTCTCACGGTCTGACTCTGTGGGCAGAGTGTAACAAAAATATTGAAGCATATTAAATGACATATAAATAATCATGCAGCTGCTGCACAAATATGTATAGATCTAGAACTCCTCACACAAAATAATATACTGTATAAATATGATAAATCCAGTTGGATACTGTGCAATCATAGTGTAGAATCTATTTTATTGCGATGATGTAGATTTTGATTCATCCAGGAAAGCGTTCATAAAACGATTTAAAATATATTCCACTGGAATTACAACTATTTTTGTAGAACAGTTTGAAAACATTCCAGGTTGCTTCTTCAGCTGTTTAAACTGGTTTGGATAGAAACTATTACTAGCACTGGTTAAACACTGTTTAAAATTTCTACTAACTATTTTTTTATTACATTCAGCGAATCTTAGCTGTTATTGATTTATTTGATTGTGGCCTATTTCAGTATGAATGACGCTGGCAAACGTGAAGGGCTGAACCCCCATCTCAAGAAGTACGACGCAGACACCCTCTTCCACATTGGGTTCAGTACCTCGGAGGACAACCTCCCGGAAATGTTTGGTGATGTCAAGGTATGTAATCAAACTAATTCATAGTTCATTAAATTCATTAAAATAAAACGTCATTATCTTGTTCCTGGTCCACTCTCTTAAAGGGATCTAGTAACTTTGTTGACATGTGCAAAAAGTGATGAAGGGTTGATGCAATGTATATTGTTGTTATCTCATATGTCCACAGGGTATTGTGTGAAAATTTCAAGTCAAATGGACATTGCATGGCCAAGTAATGAGCGAAAATGCAAAGTGATATTCACCGACTCACTGCACTCACTTTCACTCACTTTCACTCACACAGTAAGAAAAACTCCGGGGGAGTTTTTCTTATCTGAATAATTCAATTGTACATATCTTTGTAACGAAAGGGAAATTTGAAAAACCGAAACCGGTCCCATGATTTTATTGTTAATACGAATACCACAAGGTATGATGGAATCGCTAGAATAAAAATTTTATTTTGAGGATTTGGACAATGTTACTGAGTCCCTTTAATGGCCCGGTCAGATATCAACGGATATCGGAAACGTATGCCCAACGAATAGACAATGTGCGAAATTAAATTATCCGTTGATGAAAGTCGTCTCCATTGCTTCATGTACAAAACATAGAACAACGTACATCACCGGACAAGGAACGGACAAGAAACGTATAGAACGGATGGAAAATTTAGCTCTCCGTTTGACATCCGTTTGCGCAATCCGTTGATGTATGTGACCGGGCTATAAATAGTCAGCACCCAATGCTGCTATTTTACTATGATGTTTTTGTGTAGGAGTTTTGGATTTCTTTATTTCAGGAATTCCTCATCGATGGTTAGAATTCATTTCCTGCATTCAAATTGAATCTTTTGAAAAATTATGTTTTTAGAGTTTGTGGCAAAGAATCTTTTGATTCAGTGCTCTATTTCAGAAATTCCTCAGTTTAGAATTAAATTCCTGTATTCAATCTATCTCAACAATTACCAATTTCTTTTCACATTCAGTGCTTAATTTTGCAGTTTGCTTGTATGGGCGGCACATCAAACCGGATGAAGATGTTTTCAGAATTTGTTGCAACGGATCTTGATGTATCTTGCTTTATTTCAGAAATTACTCACTGAATTTTACATTTTAAAAAGTTTTGTTCATATTTACTTCTGATACTTGATTTTTCAGTTTGTGTGTATGGGTGGCACACCAAACCGGATGAAGAAGTTTTCTGAGTTTGTTGCCAAGGAGCTTGGACTGGAGGATGTCTGGATAGATCACACCAAGGGGGAGAGGTACAGCATCTTCAAGGCAGGACGTGTGCTATGTGTCAGTGTAAGTCACATCTTGTTTAAAGTAATCCAATAACTTCATAACATTTCAGAAGTTATATCTAATCAAGTTTGGGGCTAAAAAGGTACCTTTTGTACCTAGCCATATTCGTATAACATAACATTTGTTAAGTTTGTTGTCGGGAACATCACAGAATATTCCATCAGTATTGAATTGCTAGTTAGAGAAGACAATGTTAATCTTTCCTCAAGGCCATTTCAAATCCTTCGGAGAACAACAGTCCATGATGTTCCCTCCCATTCCAGTTAACGTACATCTATATAATGTGCATTAATTCTTTCAATTTTTCTGTTTGTAGATAACAATTGTAATAATTTAGTTTTAAAATGCAGTCAATGTTAATTTGGTTATGCAATACTGAAAAAAGAATTCTATGTTGAATGCATTGTTATTATTTTTGTTTTACTCATTATGGTGGCCAACCATCAATGTCCTTTGTTCTGTATGAAGTAATATAATTTATTTACCATGCCAAGTGCCAGGACATGGTGATAATAACATTGTAAAGCACTTATGCAGGTGTCATTTGTATGACGCACCTCTTGACCCCCGGGAAATGCGTCATGGGTGCGTCATAAGTGCATCATGGGTGCATCATTTCCCGGGGGTCAAGAGATGCGTCATAGAAATATGTTTGTACAAACTTTTATTTACAAGTGGAATAATAACCTGAATGACATCTTCCTCCAAACAGCATGGAATTGGCAAACCGTCTGCTTCGATTGTCCTCCACGAGATGATAAAGCTTGTTCATTACGCAAAGTGCCAAGATGTGGTGTTTATACGCATGGGGACGTGTGGCGGGATTGACTGCGAACCGGGCACCGTGGTAGTCTCGGACAAGGCTCTGGATGAGATGTTTAAGGCCGAGTACAATCTGGTAACTATGGGGGGAAATTTATTTGTCGATGCACTTTATGTTTTTTGCTTCCGCAATCCTGAACAGAAGAAATATGATAGACTACAACTTTTACATTTATATTCACTGTAAGACAACATTTTATAGGAAATTGGCATGGTATATGTTAACATTTGGTGCCATTGCTAAAAAAATCAATGCTCTGAATTGGTTATAGAAGAATATAGATCTTCAACCCACCCACCCATCATCCACCCACCCTCTTTGTGCATCATTGTAGCTTGATCTTGGGTATAAGGCACTCTGGAAGTTTTGCCAAATATGTTTCTTTCTCATACCATAATCCTTTTGTATTGTCATTTAAAAATTGTTGTGGGTTTTCAATTCAGTGAATGAAAATTTACATTATATGTTATAAAACTTGTTAGTCTCCTCTTGACCCCCCCCCCCCCCCCCCCCCCCCCCTCCGTCTCTTTTCCAGCCTGTCCTAGGGAAGGTGGTGAGCCGTCCCACTCAGCTGACCCAGGAGGTAGTAGAGGAACTCCTGACGTGCAAGTCTTCCGAAAATGGCTTCAAGATCATCAGGGGGAACACCCTTTGTACATCAGACTTCTTTGAAGGTAAGGATTGATTCAACAGATTCTCTTCTAAAATCTGATTTCAT